>JAPKLW010001072.1:191813-263145 GCA_026898455.1 Plectranthus barbatus | reverse complement strand
TATATATATATATATATATATATATATATATTATGCTTATAATGCTTTTATTGTAGTAACTAATATTTTTATAAGTTGCTTATGTAATAATAAAAGGATCGAAATTCATTCATATTTAGTATGACCTTTATTTTAACATTAGATCCAACTTTATATGTATAAATGTAGAGGACCTCAAAGTTAAAAATAAAGTCTATATTAAATATGAATAAATTTAAGTCTTTAAATAATTACATCAACAGTTGAGATAAAAAGAAATATATTAATTATTAAGAATACTTATAATTTCTATAACCATAATATATATATATATATATATAAATTTATACGATATATTTTAAAAATAGTATACAAAGAAAAAAATATATAAGATATTGTTAACAAATCTTAATCCGACCATTGTTTTAGTGTACGTAATTCAGGGGCGAAGCTAGACTTGAGATGCCGTGAGGCTGAATTACATCATGTTGAATCGAGTTTTACAATTTTTTTTTTGAATATAACTAAAAAAAATTCTCCACCAGTGACGTAATTGAATTATATAAATTTAGTTCTATTCAACATAAAATGACTTTTTAGCATCGGATCCATTTCCTACTTCTTACATGCATTTTATGTTAGTATATAAAATTGATTCCTTAGATTTTAGAGAATCCCGAATTGTGATATTAAATTACCACGGAATTCTTTCAAGATTTTGGTGGAAAATTATTTAATACACTTTTGGAAAGAATAAAACCAGCATGATTATCTGAAAAATGAAGAAGAGGTAGAATGAACCCAACCTGGGAAATCTATTGTTTTTCACAGCTTTCTGGCCATACTTCCTCCATCTATATCCATCATCAAGTATATCCACTTGGCTTCTCGTTTGGAAGGCGAACCTTGGTTTTCTCAACTTCTTCTCCCCCTTCCCCTTCCCCTTCCCGGCCACCTTCGCCTCCGTCGGGCTTCCACCCTCGACGGCGGCCATAGCAGTACTGGCCTTTAGATCAGCTCCGTAGATGCTTTCCATGGGTATCATGAAGCTCATGTATTCATGATTCGGGTCGTGAACGTTATCGTGATGGAGGTGGTGTTGATGATGATGATCTCGTGATTGAGAGTTCATATTCAACATGGATAAAAGAGAGTTTTGTGCAAGAGCTGATGGAGAATGGAACTGGAAATTGGAATTTTCCATGAGAAGGAAAAGAAAAATGGTTTCTACGAGAGAAGAAATATAGTTTGGGTTGATTTAATTTGTGGTTATAAGGAAATGTGTGTTAAATATATCTATTTGATAAAGTTGACTACGAGGTTTTATGGCTTTTGCTTTATACTATTACCTAGTACTTGAACATGAATATTTTCTTTTTTTTTCTTTCAAATATTAAGTACATAAATCTAAACTCTCCCACATCTAAATATTCTTTGAAAAACTAAAACTCATAACTTTTGATTACACAAAATAATTTCACCACTACACTTCAAGCAGCAAATATTAGATATTAGTTATTCTAATATTTGTCTGTGTTAGTTTAAATTTCATGAACTACTTATGTAGTTGAATTGAGTCTTCGTAATCAAATTATTTCGTTAATTATTGAATTGAATTCGAGTTTTTCTATCAAATGTTTCAGAATTTATAAACTTAAGGTAGTGTCAAACCAAAGAGCTTTATAAGTTTAGATTGTTCATAATTTTTTGAAAGAGCAACTTATTTAATTTTAAAAGAATCATATTTTTTTAAATGGACATATCCTCTCCATTTGAATTTTTTAAACTATAGAGATAGCACTCTGTAGCTACCTCAACAATCGAAGCTGAGTATGTAGCCGCTGCAAGTTGTTGTGCTCAAGTCCTATGGATCAAGCAATAATTATTTGATTATGAAGTAGAAACTAGATGTGTGCCCATTTATTGTGATAATAACAGTGTTATGTGCATCACAAAGAACCCAGTTCACCACTCAAGAACTAAGCATATCGACATCAAACATCACTTCATAAAAATCATGTCGAGAAGAAAGATGTGTCTGTCAAGTATATTCGAACTGAAGATCAATTGGTAGACATCTCCACCAAATCACTCCTTGAGACTCGATTCAAGGAGCTTTGCATCAAACTTGGTCTATTAAAGTTCGATGAGATCTTAATTGAAGACGAGTAGGTGCGGAATAAAACTGAGTCCCAACTCTCAATTTCAGATTATGGACTTCTTATTTCTCAAATTCTAAGAAAAGTGGAGAAGATGCCGACTAAAACTGAGTCCCAACTCTCAGTTTTCATGCTTAGAAAATGTTCTAAATCAATTGATTCATAATCGGAGAAACCCATTCTAAAGAAGAAGGAAGCAGATTAAAACTGAATTCCAACTCTCAATTTTTCAGTCCATGTCTATTTCTTAGGTTTCAGTTTGGTGGTTCTATACTTAGCCAATGTTGGAAGTAAAATTCTATTGGCGGAGAAATTGAGAAATTAACTTACGAAGAAGACCAAGTTTTGGTTTTCGGTACTTCGGTTTATTTGAAGGATGGTTGCGGAATTAAATTGAGTTCAAACTCTTAGTTCAGACTGAAATTTACTTCTACTCAGTTTTAGTTCGAGAGGCGGGACAATTCGAAATTCAAACGATGACTTATTCGGTACGATGCATTAAATGCTGAACAGACGCTGAGCAATCTGAACGCGACACGTGGCAACCCTGCTCCCCCACGTCAGCTCAGTTAAATCCAGTTCAACTGTCGCTCAATCCAGGACGTTGATCAAAGTTTGCTGACTCGATTTGAGCCGTCCAAACTCAGATTTCGAATACTATATATAGGCGAAGTATTTCCGGCGGTTACACTTTTGGATCCTTACCATTTTCGTTCTATCTCCAGTAATCTCAACCTAGAAATCTCTCTAGAAGTCAAAGTAGTCTGACAATCATTCCTTTGATTTATTGCTAATCATTCGCATTCATTATGTCGAAAAGAACTAACGCTCAAAACCCAAAACCAAATCCAGAACAGGTCACTTCAACCTATGGACAAAATGAAACTGAGGTCGTTCACCATGATTATTCTTATGCCCAAGTGTTGAAGTTGTTCAAAGATGATCCGGAGAAACTTACTCCGGAATAGAAGCGGGCGACACAGGTTATAAATGAGATGATTTTGAACATAGATGAGACGCAGAACACTTGCCCTGATCGCCGATTGCCGCGTAAACTTAATGGTGAAAAGATAGTGTATTTCTTGGCAGTCCGACCGAAGCAATTTCATCCTTACATGGTTGTTGATTTCTATACGAATGCAGTAGTTGCTCATGATGCCAAATATTTCAACACATCCGTGGTCGGCACTACAATCAAAATAAATGCCAAACTTCTCAGTGAATTGTTCAATCTGAGGAATAATGGAGTGCATATCCACACCTATCTGCAAGGTGGTGGAAATCAGAAGATGAGCTAACATATGGAGGCTCACTGGACTGAATGGAAGAAGGAAGAGGTTCAAACTCCATAGAAAATGAACCACAAGACGAACGAGTTTGATCCTTTCTACAAATTCCTCGGTGACATTGCAATTCGCGTGTTACAATGTGAGGTAGGCTCATTTTCTGAGATGAGCAAGAAAAAATACTCCTTGATGATGGCGATAGATGATGAAGTCCGCGGGAATTGGGTTGAGTTTATCTTCGAAAGATTGCTATAGACTATGTTGGAAGGAAGACAACAATTGCGAGCAAAGGGATATTTGCCACAAATGTCGGATCCGGGTTGAAAATTAGTTTTTTGTTGGAGAAGATACTGGAGGTTGCATATGATGGGGAACCTTTGATCTCTACTGACTTCATCCCACTGAAACACAACTTGAAGGATTCCAATTCTGAGGAGGAAGGGGATGATGAGGAAGGTGGTAACGAAGAAGGTGGTGAGAGGAGGCCACTGAGACGGATGTGGAGAGGGAGAAAAGTTGTCAGAAGACTATGAAGGACCTCCCCCAACTGACAAATCTTGGGGTGGATCCGACCAAACCCCCATTCAAAAGGCCAAGGAAAAAGTTCAAAACTGACAAGCCTGAGAAGCCGCCAACTCCAACACGGGGGAGGTTTGAGGGAGTCAGTATCCCTGTCATTGTAAAGAAGAAAATGACTCCCACCTCAAGACCCCTGAAATGCAAGAAGAAAGAAGGAGAAAGGGAGGCAATGGAAAGAGGTAGCGAGAGAACAAGGATGGAAGAGGAGTTAAGGAAGAAAGTAGAAGCAGATGTTGCTAATGCTAAGAAAGGAAAGAAAATATTGAGGAAATGAAGAAGCAGAAAGGAGATGATTTCGATATCTCCATGTTGGAAACTCAAGTAAAAAAGAAGCTGACTTTTTAAGAGCCTATCGCTACTTTTGCCAATCTTTCTGATGAAGCTTTTACAAATCTATATAGGGAGGCTCACGGTGCTGACCAACATCCAGAAAGACAGACTGAGCAACCTGTTGAAGTGACGGTAGAAGTTGACCTACTCCAAGGGGCGACCGACCCTGAACAACCGGCGAAGGAAGCTGATGTTGTGAAATAGAAGGAGATTGTTGTGAGCACTCAAACTGAGTCTGAGGTGCCGGAGAAAGAAAAGGAAGTTAAAATTAAAATAGGGGCGATCGATCCAGTACAAATGGCGGAGGAGATTGTTTCTGAAATCTCTCAAGAAATTGTTGAGTTTGCTCTTGCTGAGCAGAAGAAGGATGAGAAAGGATTGCGGGCGACCACCCCGAATAAACTGGTGGAAGAAAGTGAGAAAGGGAAGGAGATTGAGCAAGGGGACGTCTCCTCCCATGCTGACACTGATCCAACTCAGCTATAGCTAGAGTCAAGCCATGCTGAGTCTTCACATGGAGGACAGGGAGATGATGCTGACTTGGAAATATTCTCTGATGACTCCCTACTCCTGTTTGAAGGGGAAACTGAGCTGAGGAATCCTAGCATACATGAGGAGTTTGACTTTTCCAAAGATATGCAAGGAGTGTGGAGGTATCACCCATGGGATGCGAGGACCAAAGATCAAATCTATAAGCATACTCAGTTCTATAAGTATAAGGTCCCTCTAAGTGGGCTCCCATATCCAGAAAACTCCTTTGAATGCTTAAGAAATTTGGTGCCCACCTATTGACCTTGCAGATGTCGGGGATGCCAAACTGATTCCCTGGGCCGCAGAGATTTCAGAAAGGATAGAGCGAAGAATTATTGAAGAAATCAAACTACTCTATCATGACATTTTGGGTGAGGAAACTGAGGTTTGTGAGGTACTGCGAGGAGAGTTCAAAAGGTGGAGGAGGTTCGATCTGGTCATGCATGAGCTCAATACAGAAGATCTTCCAATTATGTAGGCCAGATTGGGACTGACTTTCTGAAGATCGGAGAAGGTTTGGGCAAAAGAATGTAATGCTCAAGCTGAAACCAGGTAGATGAATGAGGGGGAAATACGAATCATGCTTTTAACCATTCGCACTTTCAGAGATCAAACTTATGATGTGAAGAATGCCTACCTAGATGCTCACAGGCTCCCTCCAACTGACTATGTCTTTGTGCCCAATGCTCTCATCTTTACGCCTCCAATTACTCAAGTACCTCCTAGCCATGCTGAGAAGGAAGACTCAGTTCCAGCTCCCACTCCGAAAGCATATCAGAAATATATTGCTGCCAAGACTGAGAAAGTGAGGAGACTCTAAAAGCAACAACGGATTGTGGAAGCTGACTTACAAAAAGCTAAGGAAGAGTTGTCGGCTGCTGAACAAGAGAATAAGGAACTGGAGCAGACTCTCGCTCTGTCTACTGAACTTACTTTAAGAACTACTGCAGAGCGAGCAACTGAACTTATTGAGACCATTGTAAGCTCTGGTTTTAATAACCTAGCCAGAATTGCAAATTTGATTAGGGCTAAGAAGATCAAGAAGGTGATTGAGGCCAGAGAAGTTGAAAAGGCGAAGAAGAGGGGGAGTTTGAAAATAAAGAGGAGGAAAATGGGGGTTATTGAAAGTGGTGCCCTTTGCGCCCACTGTGATCACTACAGGGATCAACTACAAACTACCTCTAGCACTTTGTATACTGAAAGCATTTATTATAATGAGTATACAACGATTTATTTCTCCTATCTGTGAAACAAACTTACATGTATGTAACAATGGTATCCTCTTGTCTCACCGATATGGACGATCATACGGCATGTAGTAGATCGCGGAAGATAGTATGATCACTTGACCTAGTGAGACATAAACCTGATCACATCCGAGACATCATATGAGGATACGTCTGCCCGGATGGCTGCATCATTGTCAGAATAAGTAGTTTGTCTTGGTTACTTGACATGCTGGTACGTAAGGGTGGCGTATTGATGGACCGCAGTGAGATATATTCGACTGTCTGACATCAGCGAATACAAGATCTCGTTCTTGATTGAGTCCAAACCCTAACGATGGTTCAGGGGTTTGCACGGATTGACTGTTGCTTTGACTTGTCATGGTGGAGAGCCTAAGTAACGTGCTCGTATATCCGCATCTTGGGTAACAGCAGTTCGTGTAATACTGCCTGAGACTGGGTTTAGGTAACCATATCCGAGTAATAGGATGGGGACATTCCCTGAGGAGCTCAATGATATTCATCGTGTCAAAGTCCTGCAGGCTGATTAAGTTCAGGCACGAGTGATAAGGATTGAGTGGTACTACTTAGGAATAATAAGATATTAATTAATTGTAAATAGAGCTTGTCAGAAGCTTCGATTAATTAATGAATGTCCGGTAACCTTAAATATGGGGATTCTCAATAAATGAAGCCCGTTCTCATAACGTGGTAATAAAGGGGTAGGTCAGTATTAATTATGTGGTGAAAAAAAAATTAATATTAATTAATTAATTGTGTCCTGGGTTGTGGACATGAGAATTAATTAATTTATAGGCTCACTTTATTATTTGCATTAGGTCCCAGGTCTGGCCCATTTATATATGATGAAAAAGGCCCAGTAGCCCATTACGGTTAAAACCTTAGGTCTATAAATAGACAGCACTCTCTCTGAAACCCAAGCCACTTCATAACATTCAAATCAGTTGAAACCCTAGGGAGAGAGAGAGCAGGGGCGGCGCCAGTGAGAGGGGAGGAGAAGAAAATTCGACTCCGGTCTACACTCTACAGTTATGTGGAATCCTCACCAGTAGCAGATCTGAACAGCATTGGGATACAACCCTGAAGATCTGATATGGGGAACATAAATCTTTCTTCTTCTATTTCTTTATTTTTGATTGAATCTAGAAATTAGTTTTCTAATTTCTGTTTCCGCAGATTTAATCGAATCGCGTGGTTGAATTAAAGTTGGATATTCAAACGCGAAAGAACGGATCAAACTCTACGGAATAACGATAATTTATATTATCCACGCATTAAATTCATAGGAGCATGATAAGGTTTTGTGAATTGGTATTGTGAACAATAAACCATAAATCGATCCGGCTTATTTAGATTTTGTGATTCGGTTCACGGATAAATCCCTACAATTGGTATCAGAGCCAGGTTTTTGATTTATGGATCTGTTGTTCATAATAGATTCATTAATGCATGTATGAATTTTATTTTGTCGTGGATAGTTTTTGTTCCTCGTGGCAACCCGTTTGATTCAGCCTGCGGTGATTTATCCGTGTAGGGTTGAATCTGTTTTGTAAAATCACGAGAAAATCCATGATTAGATTTGATGGGAAAAATTGTAATAGAATAGTTTTTGTAATTTTTTTTAATTTAAATCTGAAATTGGATGGGTCGGGACGAAGAATGAAGACGGGACCGACGGACTGGGCAGCGGTGCACGACGACGACAGGAGGCCGCGCGCACGTGTAGCCGCAGGAGGACGGCAGCGGCGGGCCACGGCTGCGAGCGCGCGGCGGCGACGACGACAGGGCTCGCGGTAGCAGCGGCTCCTGTCCCGTCGTGGTGGTTTGCGATTTGGTGGCTGGTGCAATCATGTGTAAACCCTAGGTTTGCATTAGGGTTTGTGGCCAATCATCAAATCACAAACCCTAAATCCCAAAAGATTTGGAGGCCCTAGAAGATTTGAAAAAGATTTGGATTTATCCAAATAAATTCAAATTTCAAATTGTAATAGATAGGATTTTATTTCCTATTTTGTGGGGCCACGAGGAATTTGCCTTAATTGTCCTCGTATGATATGTGATTTATTATGTGTGCAATTAAGCATGTGTAGATAATAGGAAAAGCATGATTTACTGCTTTTATTATTTACAGCTTTCCAAGCATGCTTATGTGTTTAATTTCTTGTTGGATTATATTTTGGGAATTTTTGGGCTTGTTTAATTACATGCAAAAATTTGGAAAATACAATAACAAAGAAATTATATGTGCGCATATAAGAAACCTTTTTGAAAGAAAAACACTAAGCGAATTTTTTTAATTAAAATCAATAGACCTCCACAAAGCGGTCCTAGGCTGTAAGTGTATCTCTCGCTCTAGTAAACGTCTATGAGTGTAGCTTGCTAGTTCTTGGAGGTACATGGGTACGGTTGTTGGGATTTCTAGACAAACAATTTAAATCATGTGAATAGTGGGAGGGTTTTGCGTAAACGTCTACGAATGTAGCTTGCGTAGATCTCTTTCATAAGTATTCTATGATTGATTTAAATTATAGATAACAAAAGCTTTAAGGGTTGTGCGGTATGGTTATGTGTCATGCTAAACTGTCTCTTTTGGCTAGAGTTAAATTTGTGGTTAATCGCTTAGAAGCATCTTAGGATATAATGCAGTTGTTGCTTCCCTGTCCTTGAGAGATGGCTTGGTCTAAGGTTTTCACTAATTATTAATTTCTAGTGTCGAAAGGTTCCTGACATGATTAAAGAATTGGGTCTTAAAACCCGCAGTTCTGGTTGAGAGTGACATTGTAAACGTCTATGAGTGTAGCTTGCGGTGGGAACTCTTGGACAATTAGTGGAAAACATATGTATTTGATTTATGAAAAGGTTTTCAATGCATTTGTTTTCGAAGTTCTGCATGTATGTTCTTATTTAAGATTCTTTATTGTTTCAGATATGTTTATGTCTAATGTCATCAATATTCTCGCACAAAATTCTTTAACTGGTCCAAACTCCCTGGAATGGAAACGCAATCTTGAATACATCCTGGTAGCAGAAGAACATATGTTCATTCTGCAAGTGCTTCGTCCCATAGTGCCCACTGCTGAGTCCTCTCAAGAGGAAGTAGACTATTATAACAAGTGGGAGAAATCGAACAATGTAGTCAAGTGCTACATGATGACCACTATGTCAAAAGTCTTACAACAACAGCATCAGCACCATAGGGACGACTATGACATTATGACCAGTTTGACGGCGACCTATGGGGAAACTGATAGAAATGTCAGATTCAATCTCATGAGGGACATCGTGAGTAGAAAATGACTGATGGCAGCTCAATGAGAGAGCACGTAGTTTCCATGACTCACCTCATGGATGAGCTAACTGTGCATGGTGGAGGTATCGACGCTGAGGCCAAGGTCGATATCATACTGAACTCTCTACCCAAGTCCTTTGAGAGTTTTAGGTTAAATGTTGCCATGAACAAGAAAGAGTATACTCTTAATGAGTTGCTTAATGACTTGATGGCAGCGGAATAAGTGATGAACCCTCAGAAGGTTGCTTTAGCCATTTCTGGTAATCTCTCTGCTGTACCGAAAGGTATGAAGCAGAAAAAGCGAATTAAGAAGCGGGCTAAGAAGATACATGTGAAGGATGGTGGGGCTGTGAAAAAGCTTAAAGTGGCGACTGACAGGGATAGGTGCTTCATGTGTGGTAAGAAAGGACATTGGAGGAAAGATTGTCAGGCCAACAAAGCTAGACAAGGTATGTCATTTGCGTGTATAACTGCAAGCATGATTAGAATCTCTTGTTGCTCTTCCTAGAGCTGTAAGCACTGACTTGTTGATTATGTTGTTGTACTTTGCAGGGGACCGTGCCGACAAGGCTGGTGAATAATGGCAAGAAGATACCAAGCTGGATGAAGGCAACGTTTTATAACGGAGCTTCATGGAGTTTTCTTTTCTTTATGTTTTGATGGATTAAGTACGTTTTGAGAATTTCTTTTGTGGGCCATGTTTTCGGCAGGACAAATGTTTTTTCCAACTTCGCAATGGATATTTTGTTATTTATGATTTCTATAATTGGTAATAATGATGTTGTCCATTTTGGGAATACCGTAAATAGGGGAGGAGAAGAAAATTTGACTCCGGTATACACTCTACAGATCTGTGGAATCCTCACCAGTAGTAGATCTGAACAACATTGGGATACAGCCATGAAGATCTGATCTGGAGAATAGAAATCTTTCTTCTTCTTTTTCTTTATTTTTGATTAAATCTAGAAATTAGTTTTCTAATTTCTATTTTCGTAGATTTAATCGAATCGCGTGGTTAAATTAAAGTTGGATATTCAAACGCGAAAGATCGGTCAGACTCTACGGAATAACGGTAATTTCTATTAACCACGCATTAAATTCATAGGAGCATGCTAGGGTTTTGTGAATTGGTATTGTAAATAATAAACCATAAATCGATCCGACTTATTTGGATTTTGTGATTCGGTTCACGGATAAATCCCTACAGAGTCAAGGTCAGACTCGATGAGAATGATAGAAAAGAAGTTGAAACGTCAGTCCCTCTCCTCTATCAAAACCAATGTCCCAACCCTTGTTGATATTGTTAAAAAGGGGGAAGAGGATCACCGAAAAGAAAAGGAGGAGAGGAAGCTCAAGGAAGAGGAGGAAAGAAATAGAAGAGAGGCCAAGGAGGCAGGAAGGACAAGGAGGGAAGATGATGAGGAGAAGATGAGGCAATATCAATTTCAAACGCTCGTAGAGCTGGTGGAAAAACTGTCTGGAGCTAAGTCGTCTACATCCAATTAACCTCCTCTATGAACCTCTAGGAACTTAGTTTCCGATGTTTGATCTGTACTTATTTTTTCTACATCTAATGAAATGTTGGAAATTGAATTGAAGAAAATCACTCATTCTCTCTCTCTCTCTCTCTCTGAGTATTTTTAACCCGACTGAACTCACATCTTCCAGTGTGATCAGCAATCTTACTTTCTCGCTCTATTTTGATTAATCGGGAAATATTTCTCCAGTTCAGGGGGAATATCAAATAGAGTAGGTTAGATAAAGGACTCGTGTGCTGAGTAGTGTCGTTGTAAACTCAGTTCACCATGTTTCTTTTTCTTTTCTGACTTAGGTAAGTTGTTTTGACAACATCAAAAAGGAGGAAATTGTTAGGAACTGAGTTTCAGTTCACCTCCTAATTTGATATTTTGATGTGTCAAAACTTACCTTAGTAATAAGTTTCTAGAGTCTCTTAATGTAATCCTTGTATATGATTGATCGAGTTTTAATAGACTAGAAACTTAGATGCTGAAGATCGAGCGGAGCTATCAGAAACTAAGTTTTTGATGATGGAATTCAAGAAGACAGAAGCTCGAGATGACAAAAACCAAGTTTTTGAACCAAAAGAGAAGAATCAAAGGAACTTGAAGTTCTCATGACAAAAGTTATGTGCTTGAAACTTAGTAAGGCCAAAAAATAAGTTTCTGGAAACTGAGTTTTTCCGAAGTAGGATGGAAATTGAAACTGACTTTGGAAATGTCAATTTTCAGTTTCAACTTTCCAAAAGCACGTGAAACACAAGTGTTCAAAGTCAGATTTGAGTCATCTCAAAGTTAAGTCAAAAGTCAGTACGAGGAAACTCAAACTTAGATTCCTCGAACTGAAACTTAGTCTGACAAGAGCAGGTAGAAAGTACACAGCCAAAAGCAAAAATAGACGGCAGAGCAAAGTATAGCAGGATGAATGACTATGATTGGACGACCCACTCTCTGTCTCTAATGACTGGATTGATATGTCTAACAGACAAGAATTCAAATTGTCGACCCATCACTTATAAATAGCTCGCCACTTTGACAAGAAAAGGTCACAAACTGTCAAGTAAAGATAAGCCGACATACTGCCAAACTTTTTACTCAAAGCTCTCTGATATTTCGTGTCCTCAGAACACGAGACTTGAGTTTATAACTCAAGTTATTACTTCTGTGCATCTATCTAAGTGCACGAGGCTGAAGCTCATACTTGGTGAATATTACTTTGAAAAGTAATATTCATAGCATTTAGTTCCTACTTTGGAATCTGATTATCACGGTTGTTGCCAACCTTACTAAGTTTTTCGAAGAACAAGAAAACATCCAATTGTCCAATTTGAAGGCTGCGGGGTGCGTCCTCACTTCAACCTGAAGAAGGAGTAAGCTTACAAGGAGTTTCGGGGGGGGGGGGTGACAACAGCAGACCGAAGGACGGAGGCTTTCGATGGGTTGTCCATAGATCGTGATAAGGCTTGTAATACTGAAATTTAGTGGATTTCCGATTAAGTTCGGAAGAGTGGACGTATGACTTTGATTCCGAACTACTATAAATATTCAGTCTTATTTAATTGCTTTATTTAAGTTTCTGTATTCTGAACTTACTTGCATATTTGAAACCTTCAATACTTAGTTAAGTATTGAAGCGTATATCTTGAAACTTAACATCTTCTGAGCTAAATTGATTTTTCATAAAACTGAAAACTGAGTCAAGTCAGTTTTCAGACCAAGTGCAACAATCTTAAACTTCCGCTGCAAATATTATTTCTCTGATTTTGGAACCAATAACTAATTTGTGCGCAAAGTTGCACAAAATTGTTTTTCCCTAAAAAGAAAAAAGAAAATTCAAAATTATTTTATTTGGATGACAAAAATATTGAATATGTATCTTATTCACTTATTGCTAGGGATGTCAATTTAGCCCAGGACCGACGGGTTGGCCCGTATAACCCGAGCTAAACACCGGATTAGAGTTGAAAATTTCTTAACCAATAAGAAACCGGGCTAAACGGGTTGCGGGTTAAACGGGCTGGACCCGCCGGGCTACGGGTTGGCCCGACGGGCCACTCCATTTTTTAAAAAAATATTAAAATATTTTAATATAATTAAATTATTAAATCTTGGAAAAATAAATATAAACTATTTTATACTATACTTATTTTATATTTAGATGGAAGTATTTAAATAAATTTTATGTTATACAATGATATACCTATATTTTTACTACTAAGAAATATTATTTTAAATAAATAATTTAAAAGAATATTTAAGAAATAATTTATTTTTGAAATGTTAATTATTATTTTAAATAAATTAAATTCTTAGAATTGTTTAGATTCACAAACTTATAAAATTATTTATTAAAACTCTATCTTGTTAAATAAATACTTATTATAGTTTACTTTATGTCATAGCAAATTATTTAACATAATTGTGAGACCTCATCAAAATTTTATGATATAAATAAATTATTATTATCATTATTATTATTATTATTATTCTTATTGCAATATTATTTTGTAATTAATATATTTAATATAATATTATTGGAGTTGTACAATTAAATAATATGATTATTTAATTTATCTAATTTCTTAATATACAACATTTTATGTTAGTATTCAATTGTAAAAATAATTACTTATATATATAATTAATTATATTAATAAACTAATAAATATTTAAGCTTAATAAAAAATAAAAAACCGTAATTTAATCAGCCCGACGGGGCCAGCCCGAAAACCGACGAATTAGGGTTAGGGTTGAGAATTTCCAACCCGACAAAAGTTACGGCCCATTTAGCCCCGACCGATTAACCCGCAGTCCGACAGAGTTGACCCGAAACCCGGTGAATTGGTCCGTTTGACATCCCTACTTATTGCTAGTGAAATACCATAGATATCTTTTCAATCAAATACTTTCAGTCAACTTAAAAAAAAAAAATACTTTTTAGTCAGTAGAATATTTTTAAATTAGTAGTAAAATCGATTGATCCCATTATTTTTCTATGGTCCACCCATGTGTTGAATGAAGCTACTGCCAGTCATAAATTAAAACATTTTGTATTTCAAAATTTTTGATGATACGAAACTTATCTCAAGCATTTCATGTAAAATTTCTAAATGAAACAAAATTTGGGATTGAATGAAAACTTTTAGAGTAAAATTACTACTCCCTCCGTCCCATTCTATTAGTCTCATTTGCTTTTTTTGTCTGTCCCACTCTATTAGTCCCATTTCCTAAAATGACAAACTTTTTCACACTCATCAATAAAATATTAATTCCACTACACTCACAAATATTGGTTTCTGTGCCGAAACCATATGGGACTAATAGCGCGGGACGGAGGTAGTAGTTTTTTTCACATAACTTATTTTTTGTTATTAAAAAATAAAAATATGGTTGGTAAGAACCAAGGAGGAACAAGGATGAGGCGGCGAGCATTTATGGTCAAAGTTGGTAGCATAAACGACGAAATAGAATATTAATATAGTCAAAAAGGAAAAAAAGAAAATAAGAGATGTTATTAGTAGTAGCACGTGTTCGTGTTTTGAATCTTTAAAATTTTCTAATAAATAAAATCATAAAAATATATGTGAAATTTTGTCGGTTTATAATTTATGATTATATGTTTTTGTAAATAATGTGTTTCGTATTATAAATGATCTTATTATGAGAAAATATATTTAAGTGATGTGATTTCTTATTAGCAATCATGTATTTATTCAATTTCAGAAAGATATTTAATTATTTATTTCGAATAATATATTTTATTATCTTATATAAAATGAAATTTGTGAGATGATCTCATCGAAAACATTGTTTGAATTTTCATGAATGGAACACACAAAAATTGAGTGTTGATTAAGTATTCCGCGTGATAGTTTTATAAATTTATTTTATTTGATATATAGTAATAGTGAAATACAATATTTAAATTAAGTAAAGTCATCATTTATAAAATATTGTTACTAAAGGTAAAATTTATAATTCATAAGAATAGTCTCATAAATTAAGAATTGTGAGTAAATGTAAAATTTATCACCCAGCATAAATATTTTGCTTAGATTAAAAATAAACAACCATTTGACGTAATTCCTCCGGCATTGGTCGTCGATTTGTCGAATTGACCATCATCTGATTTTTTTTAGAACAAAGACATTGATATATTAAACAAACTCGGCCTGCGCTGAAAGAATACACCGTAGCGCTACATCAAAAGGAGGCGAGAGATCAACTGCCCATCGATGAATTCGCACAAGATTTGCTAGTTATAACTTGTGTGCCAAAAAATTTTGGATCTAGAAACCCACAAAAAGCTAACTTCATTGGTGCACCCCTCCAGTCGCCAATAACTGCTACCAATCCCCGGGGTAAAAAAGATGCGTCCGAGTTGATCTTCACCAAATCAGCATGGGGGACCTCCAGGAAGAGGGGAGTGACATACCTGCGGAGGTGCTTCAAGCTTTCTCGTTAACGGATTGATATTGCATTCTGGAGGAGAAAGTAATGGAAAAACACTTTTGGGTCGATTTTGCATCAATTGAAAATTAACAGTTTCCATTATTTATCTTGATGAAATTGAATTAATGTGATAACAATTTACCAACATTTGGTTTTCATTTTCTTTTTTATTTAAATGATTTATTATTTTATTTGTTCAGCGATATGAGGTTCGTAAGGTGTGATGAAAATTCGTATATTCCAATTTCTTTTTTATTTATTTTTTCTGGAAAAAGACATGCTTGACTAAAAATGAGAAATAGATCATTGGTATTTGGTAAGCAACTTAGCACAACAGGAATGCAGTGCCCATCAAACGGCACCGTTTCATTTTATTTTTTTTAATTTTGGTTTTGTCCTAAATAATTTTTCATTCTTATTTTCGTTTTGGATGCAGATTTATTTTTTTCTTTATCAATTTAACTAGCTCAACGGTAATTTTTAAATGATTTAGAGATTCAAGGTCGAATGACTTGAATCTGACCCAACTTTAATTAATTTAATGTTGTAATTCAATTTATAAATAATGAAGAAAACTCGGAACCAGGCATACGATTCATATGCCAAAAATCATATGTATTTATATCTAAACTCCTAATAATGTAATTATGGGAGCATCTTGCACTAACTAGTCTTATATCATCATATGTTAAATATGTTTGATTAGTTATGATATCATGCTTGATTAATTTGTATATAATATTTATTAGTTAGTATAAGTTAAATTTTGTGTATAATTCATTAATATATTATGCATATTCATTTAGTATATTATGCTAAATTTCAGCTTCTCTTAATTCTCAAATCTCAACCTCCTCACACTCTCTTCTTATTCATTCTCAACTCCTATTTTATTAATTATACGTCTGTAAAAATAGTTATTTTATAAAAATATTATATCATCCTATTATTAAATTAAAAAATTAATTTAGGGGCTGAAGTTTCCTAAGTTTCTAAGAAAATCCACCATAAATGGTGAAGTGCTTACAACGAGGAATGAGAGAGACAAATATAAACCAATTATTAATTGAGTAATTTGATGCATAATATTTACTTTGACTGACAAATTTAAATTTTGATGTAAGATAAATTGAGTTACAATATTACTGTTATATACACCCTCCGTCCCACTTGATTTATCACACTTACCAAATCGGGCGTCCCAACTGAATTGTCACATTTCCAAAAATAGTACTCCCTCCGTCCCACTCTATTAGTCTCATTTGCCTTTTTGGTCTGTCCCACTCTATTAGTCTCATTTCCTAAAATGGCAAACTTTTCACACTCATCAATAAAATATTAATTCCACTACACTCACAAACATTGGTTCCTGTGCCGAAACCATATGAGATTAATAGCGCGGGACGGAGGTAGTAACTTTTTTCACACTCAACAATAAAATATTAATCTGACTAACTCATTCTACACTCACAACTCTTAATTTCTGTGCCAAAAAAATGTAACAATTAGCACGGGACGAAGGGAGTATAATTTATTATAAATTATTAATAAAAATATAAACACCTGCGCATCATGCAGACAGAAAACTAGTTAGTATATCAAGCATAACGATAATGCATAACTTCTCTTATAAAAAAATATAACTGTCTATCTAAAACAATCTTAATCTATTCCGACTGTTAAGTCAAACACTCCCTAACATTCGTTAAATTTACAAAAATAAAATGGTGCTTGCAAAAAGTTAAATGTTAACTCACAATATATATAATTTAATATCTTACATTGAAAGTTATTGTTTAATTTTTAAGTTTGTTAATTTTACCAACTTAATAACTAACATTCATAAATTATAAATATTTGGTTATTTTGGTAAAACTAAAATAGATATTGTATAAATTGAATATTCCAATTATGAATTAATAATAATAAAAATATCATTAATTTATTTAATATTTTTTATATACGTTTTTCAATTTATTTTGAAAGAAAAATATGAAAATTTTCAAGTATATTGTATAGATATGTATCCGTCGCACACTAACTCTTGAGAAATCCTCTCTCAGATATTTTTGATAGAGAAGGTGTGATGCACGAGGTGAATTAAGACTGTATTTATCAATGACTTTTGTGGTCTGGTCTCCTCTACATCAGCTATCAGCTGCCACATCA
The DNA here is from genome assembly GCA_026898455.1 of Plectranthus barbatus. Lineage (NCBI taxonomy): Eukaryota > Viridiplantae > Streptophyta > Magnoliopsida > Lamiales > Lamiaceae > Plectranthus > Plectranthus barbatus. Next base: position 245,607 of record JAPKLW010001072.1, on the reverse strand, counting down.
CATGAAAGAGAAAAAAAAGAATAAAAATATTCAATGCGACCACTTGCAACCTTCAAGGTCTGTGGGTTCACACAATTAACTTTTATTTTTTTAATTGATGAGCTAATACAATCATAACATTTGTCACAATTTCATTACTCTATTAATATTGTATAAATACAATAATAAAATAGTCATCTCTTTTATATTATAATGTAAAAATAATTAATAAATATATCAAAATTCATAATTTTTTATTCTCTACAAATAGAGCTCAATTTTGATATATATATATATATATTTAAAAAAATTTAAATATACATACATACTAAATTATATTCGATTAATCTCTTCAATTTATTTTTTATTGCATAACATCTATAATTTATGTATTGTAATTTTAGATGTTTGATATTTTAATCATTCGTAAAATTTAATTTTTTATGAAATATAATTTTAGATGTTCGAAATTGTTATAATTCGATTTTATTCAAGTTTTTGTACTTATATATATATATATATATAAAAAATAATAAACTAATAATCATATGCAGCAAAATAATTAAATATAAGTAATATAGAAGAGACTCGAGACTGGTGGGGGTAAGAAACAGGACAAAGAGGTGATTTAGTATATTTATCACAATTATTACAAAGTAGAAGTAATTAATTCCTCAATTATATAGAGATTAATTTATATATATGTATATATAAATTAATTTCATTTTTAATATTTTTATAGTAATTTAATTTGTAATTTTTCCAACAATATTTAGTTAAATTATATTTTTTTTATAAACTCGATTAAAAATAGTATTTTATTTAAAAAATAAAATTAAATAAAAAATTATATATAATAGTATGTTGTTGATAAATTTTATAAAAATTTTTGTGATTGGGTTGGGTGATATGAATGAGAAAGAAATTAATTAAATATTAAAATGATTGATGGTTAGGGTGATTGCCGGTTGCTGATAGTCATAGTCTAACCTAACAGTAGGAGAATTCCTCTAGAATCAAACTGTGGCCACCAATAAAACGATTTCCCCTACAGAAATGAAGAGCAGCAGTCTAAATCTGAAAACGCCGTCTCCCACAATCAAATCAAACGTCAAAAACTTCATAAATAAAATGTTTCTTCCACGTCATTTTAATTAATTAATTAAAATGATTAAGTTTGGACAACCAAGCAAAGCAAGCCTCCAGTTCGGATATCCAAACGCCGTACGCATCAATTACTCCCCTACAAGTTTCAGAAGCTGAAGAAACTAACATCGATTACAACGATGGATTTCCACTGCATTTCTTCGTCTCTCTCTCACTTCAGAGATTCCTCCAATTCATACTTATCTCAGTTCGAGCCACTCGCGCTGGTTTTGCTTCCTATCTTGACGCTGTTTCTCGCCGGATTTGTTCGCTCGGTATTTTCTGTAATTTCAGAGAAAGGCCTGAAATCTACCGCTTTGGAGTTTTTCATGGCTTCCGTCAAGTAATTTCTCATATTTAATTTACGTTGAGCTTAAGAGTTTTTCTTTTTCTTTCTTTTTTTTGGACTAATTGATCAATTTGTTGATGTGTGTGTGATTAGGTTGGTGCCTGGTGTGAAGAGGTATATTGATGCTGAAAAGCAGAAGGTAAGTGTGATTTTGACTTTTTTTTTTGTGGTTCATATTTTGTTGTTTTGGAGCGAGTTTTTTATGGCGAGGTGCGAGTGTGTAAGTTTAAGTGCAGAGTTTCTTGATATCTCAAATAAAATACACTGACGCATTTACTGAGCTGCAAGCCTTCAATAAGAAGAAAACCGCTCAAAAAAAAAAAAAACTGTGGGCCTGGATATATATATATATATATATTGCATTAGATTGATGTATTGGGTAGTTCATTGATTTCTGAACTTCTTGGTGGTGGTTGTATTTGTCAGGATGATTGGATTATTGTCTATGCCTGCTTATGCTTTGGTCTCCAGTCGCCAGATCTTAGTTTTTTACAGATTACTCGAGCTTGGGCACCTTTAGTGACATAGGGCTCAAGCTTGTTTTGACGTATATTTCTTAGTTTGAGCTTCTGCTGGAACTCTGATGATTTGATACAGTCTAATTTATTCTTCAAGGTGCCAAGTTCTTTAATGGCATAAAACATATTAAGTATCATTCAAATTATTAATTTCCAAGTAACATTAAAAGCTGTTTCACCAGTCTACAAGCTTTTGAAACAATTTCATCTATATTGAAGCTTGATTCACTTGAACTGTTACTATTTATTCCCAGTCATATAGGTGTGTTTGGGTTGTTACAATATGTATTCTTATTGATTGATTAAAACTTCATACACAACATTATCTTTTGTTGCCTGAAGGTTGTTGATAAGTTGCAAGGTTCCGGTAAATCAAAGAGAGATGGATGGAGGACTGAGTTGCCTGGAGTAGGCTTTGGAGGTGAGGTAATCAATAAAATGAAAGTTGAGAAGCAAAAAGATGTGGCTTGGCAGGGCAGATGTTCGGGTACAGTGTATGTCTTCATCCATCATATCGTTTTCATACTTGTTAACTTAGATATTTTACATAATCATCTCATTTTTTGCAATGCAGTTCATAGCTCAGGTTTTCTTCTTCTTCTTCTTCTTAATTTTTTTTTTCGTTCAGCTACATTGCAGGAAATGAACAGGAAGGGCATTTTTCTTTGATTAATGAGGCATGCTCCATGTCAGTAAGATATATCCTCCCCCTATATTTTATTGCTTAGTGATTTCAAGTGCTCTGAATATCCTACATCATCGTCTGCAAAAGGAAAGAATGCTTACCTCTTATTACCATGTGGCTTATTCTCCATGTTGAGGCTCAATCTGCTAAGTAGAAACATATTTTTTTTAGAATAAATAATATTCCTTCTATGTTGAGGAATCTGACGCATTGAAGCATCCCTCAATAATGTTCTTTTTTCTGATCTCATGAACTTTAGATCTTTAATACGGATGTTTTCCTCTTATGTATCTTTCTAAAACCTTTGAATGCTCTTCCAGGTTTGCACATACCAATCCGCTACATTTAGATGTGTTCCAGAGTGTGGTAAAGTTTGAAGCAGAAGTAGTAGCAATGACAGCTGCACTGCTGGGAAGTAAGGAAAAGACTTCTGGAGGGCAAGTATGTGGAAATATGACATCAGGAGGGACGGAAAGTATATTAATGGCTGTCAAAACCTCGCGGGATTATATGAAAACTAAGAAGGGGATAACCAACCCAGAAATGTCAGTGAATTTTTCATATTGTGATATCCTAATTTGGCTTAAGAACTACAAAATTGACTCCGCTTTTACCTCTCTGGAAATAGGATTATACCAGTTTCAGCTCACTCAGCATATGATAAGGCTGCACAATATTTCAAGATCAAATTGTGGCGAGTTCCTGTGGACCAAGATTTTAAAGCTGATGTTAAAGCCATCAAACGCCTCATTAACAGGAACACTATATTGGTTAGGCTTTATTCTGATACTTTTACGCTGCATTTTCTCATTTTGTATAGTTAGTGTTTTTTGTGTTTTAATGGATGTACTTGTTAGGACATAATGTTATGGTATTATATATTTGTGATAATTTACCTTGACAAATGTGCATTTTTTATTGAATATAACTGATTCAGTCTCTATGCCGACTTTGTTGAACTTTGAAGTGAATGCCAAAGTTTCGTCTTTCTCTCTGTAAGACTTTATCTGGTTTCCGAATCCAATTTCATCTGCTTGAGTTACTAATTGTTTTGCAGATTGTTGGATCTGCACCTGGCTTCCCTCATGGAATAATTGACCCAATTGAGGCATGTTGTCCACTATTTCAGCATTCTTGTGCAACCTGACCTTCTTTGGCTTTCAAGAAATCCTAAGACATTATGATTCTCTTGCAGGAGCTTGGTGAGTTGGCTACTAACTATGGGATTTGTTTGCATGTTGACCTTTGCCTCGGTGGGTTTGTGTTGCCTTTTGCTCGTAAACTTGGGTATGTCCAATGGCTGATAGTCAAAAATGACTTGCGAGTTATGCTTCTTATTCAGAATTATTCAAGTGCTTTCCTGCATCCTATCTTGTGGTTCCCAGAGATTGTTCTTTCTATTCCCAAATTTGATTATCATAATATTAATATTATAGGTGTGCTGGACTTTATTTAATTTTATTTTGTTTGTGAATGTCTTACTGTTCATTGTATTCAGTTCTCTGCAAGCAACTGTAGGGTCAAAGTTTATATTTGTTTTGGAGTTCAAGTGAATTAGAATTCACTTATTCTGCCTCATGTTTTATTTTTTTTCATGCGTCTTAGGAGTATTTTTCTAAATTGAGCAGAAGACTGACTTGTGATTTGAAGTGATGAGAAATGCTAAGATTGGTAAGCAAGCAGGAAGTAGCTGTAGCCTGTAGGTCAGCTTTGTAATTGTAAATAAGTTGAAAATATATCCTTTATCTGCTCTGATTCTTGTTCCCTGTAAATGTACATAATTCTTTTATTGAGTTTTTAAAACTATTCTAATTATGTTTTTCTCAGCTATTTTGATTTTCAAGATGAATCGTGCTTGTCACTGAATGCCAGAAATGTTGTTACCGTTCTTCCCACTTCTCATTTTTTTGTCAAACTACTTTTCATAATAACACCTGACCATTTCTCCCAGATATCCTGTGCCGCCATTTGATTTCTCGGTCCGAGGAGTAACATCCATATCCGTGGATGTTCACAAGTACGGTTTGGCGCCTAAAGGAACTAGTGTGGTCCTATACAGAAATCATGACATACGAAAGGTACTTGATAAATTTGCTTGTTCTTTTGTTAAGATCAAGTGGCTTCAATAAGATACTTCTTTTGATCTTTACACTACGATGGTGGGTGGCGAGGCTTTTTGAAAAGAGTTATTAGCTCTGGCATCTTACCAGACATATTTTGAGCCAATAAAGTGGTAGGTTTTATTTCCAAATAAGCTGTTGAAGTGTTTGGATAAAACAACTTTTAGATTAGTTCTGACGAAGATGGAATCTTTTTGTTGGCTCTCAAATCAGAGACAAGTTTAAACCCAGTTGGTTATAACCTTTTTAACCAAGGAATTCACCCTATGTACATTTTCTCTTATTCTCGCTGTCTGCTACCATTTACTGCTTAGAGCCTAAAATGCTAGAAGTTCCCCGGTTGAGCTCCCTGCCTGAAAAAAAAAATGCCTTACAATGCATTAGCATGCAGAATATAGACACACAATGTGTTTAATTAGAGGATCCTAGGCAATTGCTATACTGTCAATCTGGCGACTCTGGTTGCCAACATGCCATTTATTTTTCTGATGTATTACCGTTCTCTGTACTTAATATTCTTTACTGATATTCTTGCATTTGTTTTGGCTATAACTGCTGGCGGTTGTGGTGCTGGATCATTTGTCAATTCAATCTATTGTGAAGCATCAATTTGTAGCTGGTGAGCTGCTTGTTCCATCTGAAACTTTTATGACTTGCAATATGATGATACTGATTAATATGAATTCTGGCTTGTTCTTTATTGTCAATTGATTTTTTGGAAATAAATCTGTGAAGCATTTGATTCATGTATCTCTGAAGAGTTGCCATTGTGTTTCATGACACCCTCGAGGCTTTGACTATGTTTTCTTTTGTCTTAAGTGCAAATTCCTCTGGTGGCTAATAGTTTTACTGTGTGTATTCCTTTTCCTTCTGTCCAGTCACTGAGTGGACTGGTGGTCTTTATGTATCTCCAACAATTGCTGGAAGCAGGCCTGGAGCTCTGATAGCTGGGGCTTGGGCAGCAATGATGTCGCTTGGGTTAGAAGGTTACAGCCCGCACATAATCTTTGTTTATTTACAGTTGCTGCTCAAAATCGAGGGTCAAGTGTGTCACTCATGACTGATTGAATTTTGGTGAACAGGTTATCTGGAAAACACCAGGAAGATTATGGAAGCGTCAAAGAGAATAGAGAAGGGGTAAGCATAGCCATAACTCCCAACGTAGTTTGGGTGCCTATCTTAATCAATGTTTATCATCTTACATAATTATTGCAGGATCCACCAGATTCCGGAATTGTTCGTCATTGGAAGGCCTGATATGACTCTCGTGGCTTTTGGATCCAACATTGTGGATATATTTGAGGTGAACGACATTATGTCATCGAAAGATTGGCATTTGAATGCACTGCAGAGGCCTAACAGGTAACCACCTTTGCTCGCTAATAGGAATATGTGAAATGATGATGCAGAAATATGAGCAGGGCATATTTTTATTATTACTAATTCCCATTTTATTTGTACTAAATGTATTATGATATAATCTTTGTTTCTCCATTTGTTCATTGACTGATTTCTTCTTGCTCAGCATCCATATATGCGTGACTCTTCAGCATGTAAATGTCACCGATGATTTCCTCAAGGATCTGAAAGATGCTGTGCAAACTGTAAGTTCGTTATCGTCAAATCCAAACCTTAAAAAGTAGGAACCTTTTAAGCATGTAAAGTCTATGAAACAGAATCACCAGTAGCACTAGTTTTTCTGGTGCTAAAAACTGGAAGTTGTGAAACAAGTTTATGGCTCTTTACTTGCGAGAGAGAGACGAGTGTATTCGAACCCGATTTTTTATTGTCTGTAGGATAGCTAGTGACAAATAATTTTATGGATCAGGTAGTTGCAAATCCAGGTCCTATCAAAGGAGGGCTTGCCCCAATATATGGCGCTGCTGGAAGAATGCCGGATAGAGCAATGGTTCAAGACTTGTTGGTCGATTTCATGGACAACTCGTGCTAGCCCCCACCCACCCAATCATTTTCTTCTATTTGTGTCGTGTGATTTACTTTGTATTCTTCAGCCCAGAAATAGTTGGTAATGTTAAAGTGGACCCTCCTCTGTATCATTTAGCATTTCCCTTTTTTTTGGGCTAAATTATTACTGTGAATTGAAAACAATTACTAAAGTAAACAATACAATGAACTACTGTATTTTAGTGATGTAAATGTTCTCGGAATCTTGAATTCATGATTTTTTATTTTATTTTTTATTTATTACATGTAAGGTATTTTCGAGGCAATTTAGTTTGTTTTATTGCTGAGAGAATTGTTTATATGGAGACGGAAATTCGAGAACACTTGAAAAAAAGTGCAACAGAAATTTCCCAAAAAAATAGAACAAAATGAATACTATCCGTGGAGACAAGACAACGGTATATTTCTAAACATAGCCACATTATTTCTCAACATAGCCTCTTAATTTTAAAAGGGCTATTTCTCAACATAGCCTCTTAATTTTAAAAAATTAAAATAACAATATGATTTTACTATTTTATCCTCGTGCTTAATTTAAGATATTAAATAAAGAAAATAAATCCTCTCTAATGTAGCCCCTTATATATATTAATTCTTTTGAAAGCATAGCCACCAATTAATCAAGACTCACACTATACACGGTCCATTTCTTGTAGTCGCTGCCTCTTGTCCTTCTCCACCACAAGACACTCAACCACTGTGTACGGCCTTGTCAAAAATCAGGGGATAGACTGACAGTATGCACTTGCCCTGCCCTTAGTCACACACACGTCGTTTTATCAACCGACGACAGGCTCCCCACCGCCAGCAGAAAACGCCCCCCCAGCATGATCCTCTTCAGCACGTCGCCTTGTGATAACTCATTCTCCATATGATCATCTGATGAACCGAAGTGAATCATCGGGTCTAAGTTGTTCAAGGCCATGATGTCACTGTTCGCTCCAATGAAAAAAGAGTCATCACCAACATGTGTTTGCAGCTCCTCCTCTAGTGCCCGGTCTTCCAGAGCTTCATATCTTATCATCAGCAGAGTCAGTGTGCACTATCATAATCGTGGTCTCCATCACCAAGTTCACCTTCACTAACTCCATACACATTGAATTATCTAGCAGCCACACATTGGAAGTCCCATGAATCTGAATAGAGCATCATGGTTTGCTTATCCATGCTCACGCAAGAAATGGCGTCGATATTCTTAATCCACGCTCCGCCCGCTGCGTTTGCACAATTGCACTTCTATCGCCTCCACATAAATTTCTAGGGTTGATCGTATTTTTAAAAATGTTGAAGAAGGTGGGCATGGTGCTGGAGCATTTATGAACGATAGTATTCTTGGGGGAGATCTTCGAAAATCTAATATTGATGTGGAGCTTTCAATTGGGTGGGGTGCTATGAATAAATGCTGATGGTTAGTTAAAGGAAAACGAAGTGGGCTATGCTTTAAACAAAATAAAAATAAAACAACAGGGCTATTTTTAAGAGCAAAAATCTATTATAGCAATTTGGTTAAATATACTTTAGTAAATAACAAACCTTATGAAATACTCCAAAAAATAGCAAAAGCATTTTTTCATCAATTTTTCTTCCATAAATACCCTTCAATTATTTCTCTTTTATTTATTTCAATTATAATTGTTTTTATTTCTAATATTCTCATATTTTTTATTTCTAATACACATTTCTAATTCTAAGTTGTAATATAAACATTATATTTTATCATTTATTTCTGTAACTACTATTTTAATTCTTGTATTTGTTTATTTAGTTGTGTCATTTGATTATCTGAATGTAATGTTTGTCTTTTTAGTGGCTCAGGCCATTTATTCTGGCTTATATTACTTGTACTAGCTCTTGCTTGTTCTATGATACCTTTTGAGATTGGTGTATTATTTTGAATTCTTTGAGATGAACTTCGTTGAAAGAATTTTTGTAGGCTATTATCTTTTTTTATTACAGTACTTGTAGTACTTAATAGTTCGTCTGTATATATTCTATCTCTATGTTGAAAAATTATACTTAAATTACTATTAGTTAATGCATAAGATACTTTGTAACTTACAGTAAATGGTATGTCTAAGGATTTCATTAAATCTTTTTTAACAAAATTACATCGGACTCCAATTGCATCACTAAAGGTTTGTGTTTGGAAAGGAATTCCATATTGTAATGCAACATTGAATTTAATGATGTCAAAACCAAGATTGTCATCTATTTCTCCTATAATTTTTTCTTTTTCATTCATAATTCTATTGTCAACAATTTGTAATTGTACGGGTGAATCTATTCCTGTGAAATAAGTAGATTTTAGTATTATTTGTATTATTCCAATATGTATGTATCCTAATTTCTTCTGATCTTTTTTAGGTATTTTTTCTATTTTTTCTTTATTCATTATGTATGCTTGGAATTCATAATTTGCTTGATTCATGTATACTAATGATTCTCCACTCATTAATCCATAGTAAACTATATTTTCTCGATTTAATATATTTGATATTCTTTTATTAAATGTTGGGATTTCTATACCTTCTTTGGAATTAAGTGTTAATTCTCCTTTTTTCCGTACTTTATTTATTATTCTCTTATCGAATATTATATCAGACAAATATTCTCCAATTGATTCTGTTTTTATTATTTCTTTTATATCTTCTTTATCTTCTTGCTCTTGCCTCGAGCTTTCTCCCTTTTCAAAAATATTCATAGTAATTGTTTAATGTTTTCTTTATATAAATTTATTCGTGGGATTTTAAATTTTTCACCTTGTATTTTTAGTAATAATTCTTTACTTTTTATTTTATAATTAAAATTTTCTAGAAAATCTATTCCTAATATTATTTCTTTTTGTTCTTGTTTAGTTCTTCCATCAATTGGTATTTCTATTTTTACTGAGAGTGTCTTACTAAAAATAATATTAACAGATGTATAATTAGTGTTTCGTACTGGAGTTCCTTCGAGAGTAATATATGTTACTTCTGGATATAAATCATAAATTTCTGTTGCTAGATCTTCACTTATAAAACTTGTACAAGATCCTGTGTCTATTAATGCAACAACTAATTTTTTGTTTATACTTGTTAGTATATGATATTGATTATAATTATTATGATCTAATTTAACTTCTATGTTCTTCATATCATTTATTACTCTGTCGGGCCTGCTATATGCTGTCACAGCGATATAGGTTTCCACTTTGACATTTCATGCTTGATATGTTGAACTGTGTAAAAGAGTTTTGTGATTTCATACCTGAAATGTTTCTTCTTCAAGATCTCAAGATCAATTCGGCAAGATAGCTTCTTCGCTGTAGCCTTCTTCAGATCCGCCAGAGATCATATGTAGAGAAAGAAACTTATCATATATGAAGGATATGTTACAATAGGAAGTGTGTCCTCTCCTAATGAGAGCCACATAATTTATAGGCGACGAAAGGTCTGCCTTTTACATAATTACCCTTGGAGGGGTACCACTACACAGTAGAATCTAATAATTTACATAGTAGTTACAAAAGGAAAGAAACAAAAGTACAGGAATGGTGATGTCTTTTCACATCTTTTTCTCTTCTATTGTCTCAAAATCTGCATCGCCGTCGGTGCTTGGTGTACAAATGCTACAGGCATGATCTCCAGTAAATTCTTCCACTAGTCTTGTACAAATTTCTTGTTTTATTTCTGGGGTGTATTCAAAATCAATTGCTTGTAGATCTCTTAAGAATTTCTCTATATATTTTTGACTTTGACTGTCAACTTCTTTTTCTCGTGCTTGCATGCTCCATATAATTACTGATTTTGAGATATAATTTGTTCGTGCCCTGATCTTAATTCCCCGTAGTAGTATCAGAACATAATTGTTTAAGAATTGTTGTATGATATCTTCGTGCTTTGTTTCTCCAATAGTTGGGTAGTTCTGATTGCTTACTCCTATCTGGCATAGTTGTATAGCTGTTTGTCTGACTTGTCCTGCTTGTTCTCTTTCTTCAAAGAATAGTGGGTATGTTGCAAATATCTTCAAGAATCCTTCTCTTTGCTTAATTACTCCTGAATGATATTGTTGGATAGCCTTCTTCATATAGTTTGGAAAGTATCGAAATATATCCATATTTCTGAAGTATATTGTACTTATGAGTCCGCTTTGGAACATCATATATGTCTTAATTGGATCTGCTTCAGGTAAAACGATTGTCTTGGGCCCTTGAAATGTGCCTTCAATAGGGTATATGCTTGAGAGTTTGTCTGCTGTTGTATAGTTAATCAAGAAATTATATTCTTGATCAAAAATTGCTTTGGTTAGTTTTGTTAATTCTTCCCGTTCTTGTTCAGTAGGGATATAATTTATTGTTAGTGGTTTGTTATTAGGGATTCGCCCTGAACTTGCCATTCTTGATTGAAGTGGTTGTCCTGGCATTGCTGCTTTTGCTGCATAAGTACTTTGGTACTCTGTTAGTGCATTTTTTGCTTCCTGTAGGCTAGGGTATTTTTTGTAGATGATGCCGCTTTGGTTGTTGATGAAGATCGCTGCTTTGCTCCAGTCATCATATATTCTTGTGTTTAAGCCATTAAAAATAACATAGTATGCTTTAGCCCTTTCTTCTTCATCAAATTTTTCTTTAGATCGAGATCCACCAGTTGCCTGTTCTTCTGTCTTTGATTTATCCTTGATTGTTGCTGCTGGAAAATCTTCGGTTGATTTGTCACTAGATGAGTTAAGCATTAATTCTATTGCATGTGCTTCTTTATCTGCTTGGCTTGCTTCTTTTTGTAATTGTTGTGCTTGCAGACGAAGTTGTTTTTCTTTTTCTAATAATCTTTCTCTTTCTGTTTTCAGGATGGATCGTACTCCTTCCATTCTCTTGTTAATGTATCTGCAAGATTGTTTTCTTTGCCTGAAATGTGTAAAGATAAGAAATCGTATTGTTGAGCTTCAAGGCTCCATCTAAGCAATCGACCTTTATTATACGATTCTTTTATCTTGTATTTTGTAAAGTCTTTTGTATAAGAATTGTCCGTTTGATATATAAATTTTTTTGGTTGTAAGTCCAATTTGAATTTTCGTAATGCTTTTATTAATGCAAGTGTTTCTTTTTCATGGACCGTATAATTCTTCTCAGCTGGTTTAAATGTACCTGATGCCCATTTCGTTAATAATATATTCTCAAATTGTTTTAAAAATGTTTTTACTTCAGATGGTTTATTATTTGTGATAAATATTTTAAAATCATTATAAACACCTGGGATTGCTTGAAGGACTGCTCCCCAAGTATCTTGACTTGCGTCAGTATTTAGAATGAGTAAATCTTTTGGTTTTGGTAGATTTTTACATAACTCTTTTAAAACTTTTACAGCTTGTGTTGCACTAATTGTCCATTTCCATGGAATCTTTTCTAATATCATTTCTTGTAGTAATGCTCGTTCTTTTGAAAGTTATTTTAGAAAACCCTTTTCACCAATATAAGTTAAATACCAAAGAAATCGTTGTATCTGATTTCTATTTTCTAATTTATCTGGAAATTTAATAATTTTTTCTAATAAATGTTTTTGTGGTTCTATGTATCCCCCTTTTAAAATCTTCATTCCTAGGAATTCTACTTCTTCTAATGCTATCTTTGCTTTTTCTTTACTTAGAATTACTCCTTTTTCTTTTAGTTGTAATAGAATCTTTGCAACTTGATTTAAATGATGTTTTCTTGTTCCTAAAGTAAAAATTATAATATCGTCTATATATGCCAGACTTATAGATTCAAATCCCTTAAGATTATTATCCATAAAACGTTGATAGATACTAGGTGCCTGTTTTAATCCAAATGGCATAACTGTAAATTGATATTGATTTTGTGGTGGACAACTAAATGCTGTTAAAGGTTTAGTATCCTTATGCAATCGTAACTGCCAATATCCTGATTTTACATCAAGGGTTGTGAACCATTCTACCTTTTTAATTTTATTAAAAATATAATCTTGCCTAGGTAATTTGTATGCATCTCCTCTAGTGGCTTTATTCATTTCTTTATAGTTTATAACCATTCTTCTTTTTTCCCGTTTTATTTCATTATGATTTTCAACATAAAATGCTGGTGCACTATGTGGACTTATGCTTGGTTCTATAATTCCCTTTTCTAATAATTTTTATGTTTCTTCTTTAAATTCTGCGACATCTCTTTCTGTATATGGAATTCTATTTGGTACACTTACTTCTTTATTGGGATCTATTAATTCTATTCTAACTTCCATTGTATTTGTATTTTTAATGGGGTCTAAAGGATCTTGACTACTTATTTCGTCGAGGATTCTCAAGACTTTTATTTCTATTTCTTCGTGAATGTACAGAATTAGTTGATTTTTAAGTTCATGGATAATCTTTCCTTGTAAAAAGGAAAGTGTAGTATATATCTTTGTTGTAACTAAATGTCTACGTTGGTTTTCCATTGCTGGACAACATAATTTTACTCTATCAATTTCTTGAATAAAAGGGCAATATTTTTTAAGAAAATTGTTTCCTAATATTAATGGTACTCCTGTATCTTGTTTGTATAAGGTGTCTAGAGGGAATTTTCTTCCTTCAATTAGTATTACAAGATCTTTTGCTCTATCATTTATTTGGATAATTTTATTATTAGCAATTCTTACTTGTATTGGTTTTTCTAGTGTTGACCAATATTTTGTTGGCAACATTGTTTCTTGTGCAAGACATATAGTTGCTCCAGTATCTATATAAGCAAAAGTATATTTATTAAATAGTTTTACTTTTATAAATGTACTATTCTTGCTCATCACTACTTTCTGTATAGTTGGAACTTTCAGATTCAGATTCTATGCTATATGTATCGAAATTTATTTCTTCGCCTTCTTCGTATATGTCTTCTATAGGTTCGAGCCCTAAAGAGTATATAAGTTTTATTTTATTTTCTTTATACAAGTTTTTCTTTGGACATTCATTAGCATAATTGATGAGAAACAAGGTGGTCCAATATTGAAGGATTTAATTAAGTCATTTGATCTTAATTAAATTATTGAAGGGTCCAAAATTGAAGTATTTAATTAAGTCATTAGTATCGAAATATCTTGAATATTTATTAGATTTGATTTCTAATGATGAGAATCAAGGTGGTCCAATATTGAAGGATTTAATTAAGATCAAACGACTTAATTAAATCCTTCAATATTGGACCACCTTGATTATCATCAATAATGACCAAATTCTTGACATTTCCAGCATCTACATGTCTTCTTTTCTTTCGAGTTTTTCTTATTTCTTGTGTTTTTATCATCGTATTTTATGTACCTCCTCTGATATTTTTGTTTCCATGATTTTTTAAATGTTCTATATTTTTTTATATCGAGGGTAATATTATTTTTTATATCTTCTCTTTCTTTCTGGTTTACATCCATATTGATGTGGAATTGTTTCAAGTTGTTTACAACATCGTATATTTATTTTTTCTAAATATTTTTCTTCGATTTTTCTCATACACAATTCATCTCTATATTCTAATGCATATTTTTCTATTAATCCTAATGTTTCTTTTGTTTTAGTTTTTGTTGGGTTTGTTAATTGTATATTTATATATTTTAACATTGCTAGTGGTAGTTTACTTTTCACTATATCTAATAGGCCAGTTCTATCTGATGTTTATAATAATTTTCTTTTATTTGACAAAAGAAATTTTCTATAAGACATGGGTCACAGAGAGCCATATTACTTAGTATTTTTATAATATGTGATTTTTCAAATTCTCGTGCTGTTTCTGTTTCATCCCCAAAAAATTCTGCAAATATTTCTTTGGTTAATTGTTTTAGAAGGTCAAATTTAGCTTCTTTTGATGTATCTTGTTTAGCATAGTTACTATAATTACATGGCGTTGTATGTAACCAGTCTGATAATTGTCTTGTAGCTTTATACATTATATATGTTAAAAAATCTTCTAGTGGTAGTTTGCTAATTGTATCATCATCAGTTTGGACTATCATTTGGAATTGATTAATCCATAACATAATTAAACTTGATGCATTTGATGCACAATCTATGTTTAATACTCCACTACTTATACTTCTTTCTTTCTGAATGTATGATGGTGGAATATTCTTTTTGTATTTTCCTGTTGTATATGTATAATCATTTTTATACATATAATCAACAAAGCTTTTTTCGTATTTATTTGGTCGTGTTTCATTGCTTGTAGAAGCATTTTCTTGTCGCTTATTATAATTTTCTTTTTTACGTTCTTCTTCTTCTTCTTCTTCTTCCATATTTAATGTTGGATTTTCATCATCACTATCTATTCCATAGATGATACCTTGGGCATCTTTTTCATCAATTCTTGTAACCTTTAAATCTTGTATTTGTAATTTGTCTATTAATTTTGATAATTTTTCTATTTCGTTTATCTTCGAATTGGTGGTATCCATTTATTTGTTAAATTTATGGGTTCATTTATAGGTTCATTTTTTATTAATTTTCTAGTTGTCCCTTTTGTTACTAATTCTTGTATTAATTCTAATGCTTCTTTACATTCAAGACATTTTTCTTTTCCTGTTAATATTTCTTCATTATCTAATTCTCCTTTTCTTTTAGGAAATTTATTAAATCTTGGTATTTATATTTTTGTATTTTTGTTTTCTTTTTCGATTTATTGAATCTAATAATTCTTTTTGATTTTCTTTAATTATTTCTATTAATGTTAATATTAAATTAGATACTTTTTAATTTCCTTCTGTCATGTAGTTATTAAAATTCTAAGTTGTTTTTCTAATTTTTCTAATAAAATCTCTAATTGAAATTCTTCGTATATTTCATTTTCCATTTTATGAAATTTTATTAATTCTTTTATTAATTTTATATTATTTTGAATTTTCAAAATTTCTTTTCTTAGTAATGTCATTCCAAATAAAATGTGTGATATAGCTCTGATACCAAAATTGTTTATGCGGATTTTTTGGAATTTTGATTAATCGTGTAGACGGAATTTCATTTTGTGTAAATGAAATTAAATTAAGATAAATATAAAAGAAATATATAGGAGGGTATAATTGAAATTTTAACTTCATCATTCAAACCTTGGTCAAAACACTTTTGCTATATTCTGAATGTTTTTATAAGAGTTGTTATAGGTTGAACTATACTTAAAAATTTTGCTAGTTAAAATTATTAAGTGTATATTTAATTAGTGTTTTAAATTGAATTAAGAGAGCAAAATAGTAAAAAAATAGCAAAATAAAAATAAAGAGACTATATTAAGAAAAAAATTGGATATGTTTAGAATTACCTTTTGTGAAACTCCTTGGGCCAAACCGTTGAAATCCCCGCCAAAATATTGATCGTTTCTCCAAAATAATGTTTATATTCTTTCCCCAACCCAACTCCCTGCACTCGTTTTCCATATTGACTACTACTCCCAACGAAAATCCTTTTCTCCATGGATCTCTCAAAGCCTCCATCAGCACCAGATAGTTGTGTGTGTGTGTATTATTATTATTTTTTTTGTTAGGTTCTGTTTCTGTTCTAATTTTTATGTCGAACGTGGTGCTGCTACCCTTCAATATTTATGTTTCACGAATTTTTCCCCGAGTCTCAATTACGTTTCCGAGGAAGTTCAGGCGTAAAACAGTTTCAGTATTTAGAAATTCAGTAATAATACATATTGTAATTGGAAGTACGTGATTGGTATTTTGTTAGCAAGATCGAAATCGTTGAGGAAAGTTATCGTTGCAGGGGGGTTTTATTTCTCCAGTCTGTTTTCTCTCTCTTCTTTTTAGCGGTGGAGAGGGAGAAAATGGTATTCGCTGACCGATCGTGGAGGTAGATTAATTCTTGTATATTTTGTATCTCCTACTGCCTTTCGTTTCATAGGGATATTGTAAATAAAGGAAGTAAAATTTAAAGAATAGCTAGGAAATAATATCTTTTATCATCATAAATGTTCAAGCATTGCTCCCTTTTCTTTTTCTATTCACTTCGACCTAGGATTGCACAATGTCTCTCACAAAAATGTTGCTTAAGGCAATTGCCAAAGAGGAAGGTTTTTTCATTGTAGCTTTTCTTCAACGAATTGAGTGTGTATGTGTTTCTCCCCCTGCCCTGTTTTCACCTACATCCATCCTTTTTTTTTTTTTGGTTCCTTAGAAATTCAGGATTTTCAGATTTAGTGTTGACATTTGTGAGAACAATAAGTTATTAACATACTGCAAGCTTGTAAAAGACTAAACGGGCATTGTTGAATGACAACTAGCTACGGGAGATTGGAAATTTTATTTAGTGCTGCACAGAGCAATTTCGTTGTGTGTTGAGGGTATTGGCGCAGTGAGATCAATATAGGGCATATCAAGGGTTTCCTGGATTGACGTGAAAGAATAATGCCTTGATTGAACTCCTATATTCTGCACTTCTATTTACGGTTGCTTTTGGAATCTCTATACATTTCCATCAGTAGCTTCAAGTACCCTGCTTGTTTCTCCCATGCTCAACTGGGTCTTCTTGTATTTTAACCACGAATTGAAGATTGTTTTGGAATACCTGACCTATCTCAATGCAGGAAATAACTTACATGACAATAGTTTGGCTGAATCATGTCTCTTATAAGTTGATCAAAACTAGGGATAGGTTTAAACTACATCAAGTCAACTAAAAGTTTTATGCTCTTTTCTCATGTTAAAATATTTGATCTTATTCTGCTGTTTTGGTTCCTTTACCTAAACTCTTAATCCTAGATCCAGATAGAAGTGTTTGTTACTCATCTTAGCTGGTTGGTAATTGTTATTAGCTCTACTTTTCAATGTCAAAGAGCACATTTTGCAATTTTTGTGACTCATGTAGTCTTTATATTTGATACACTATCATTTAGTAAGACAATAACCTTATTGTTTTTCCTGCCCAGAAAGCAATTGTTTAGTTTGCTTTTTTTTTTTTAGTAAGGGGGAGGGGGGAGGGAGGGTTGGTCTTGAGAGAGTTAACATGTTCTTTATCTGATAGTTTTGGAGCAAAAAAGTTTCTTCAAACATACAAATCAACAGAGCTAAGATAGTAGTTATTCAACTGAGATACTTGTTTTTCTGCATTGCAATGCAGATAGAGTAAACTTATCTCAAGTCTTACAGCACACTATAGAAGAGTTTTACAACGCATAATGGAAGCAGACACAAGGGTATGACTATCTTATTATCATTCTTGCAAACTCATCATGAAAAAGCACTCAAATATGAAATCCACACATGAAACCTTATATTTGTAAACATCTCTTATATTGCATCAATATAGCCTGACTCCTCAACTTGGCTATTTCATCATTAGAGCTCCAACACCAAGTCTACAAGGTCAAAACAAATCTAAAAGTCAGTGACATTATTGCATTTTCAGTCAGGACCAATGTATTCTCTATGCAGTAAAACATTTTATGGTGCTATCTAACTTTTTCGAGATTTGTTGTGTACTTACTTAGCAGATACTGCCGTAACTGCAAAATGTAGGCTGAAAATTTTATTAGGGCCCATTTTTCCTATGAAGAAATTGAACAATTTCTGTGCTAATATTTTAAGTCCATTAAGAAAATAGCTCGTGATGATAATTTATAATTATTTTAATGTACTTAATGCCATTCAGAATCATACAGTGGACTAGTTACTTACAGTCTGCATCAGTTTTGACCCAGAGCTCGCTCCCAGTGGTATCGCCACTGCTTTTTGTAAGCTGGGGTAAATGAGATTGGTTCTTGTAGCTGCACGTGTTTTCTCTTGAGAAGCATTGTTGTGGATATATTATGATATCTTCAGCAGAGGGTCGTAGGCCTCCACTATCAGATGCCATCAAATGGGCATTGATGTTCTTGATCTCATTTTTTGTGGGATTATGAGACTGGGAATAAGAAGTTGAGTTCTCAGGATGGACCTTCCGGTTGAAAATCTGTAGGATCTGCAATACACATTCACATTCAAAACTCTCAACACCATCTGAGAAATCGGGGAAGGCTATATTCTTAGGCATCTCTGAGAAATATTTTAATTGAACTTTTTAACAGGGATACCACTTTACCATCCAAACTACTTGCCGAAATGCCAACAACTTGTTTATTTGTTAAAAAAGAAGATCTACATAAGAAAATGTAAAAATAACAAGTAAAGGAAGAAATGGACAATTGATTCTAGCACCATTTATGAACTTTAGAATCAATAGAAATGCTTTAGTTTAGTACCTAAAGGGTCCTAAAGTAACAAAATTAGAAAAAACTTGTCATATGATTGACTTCAAAACTTTAGTTCTATTGCTGCAGCATTGTAGATGAGAAATTGAAGAAGAAATTGATAGTTTTGTTTTTTCAAGTGTCATTTAAAAAAGGTTTAGATGGCTAAGTACAAAAAGGAATATTTGCAAAATATTTTTAGTTCTTAGTTTTGTAAGGAAAGTTGAAATGCATGAGCAACGAATACCGTTTGAAATACGAGCAGTTCCTTTGAATGCTTTAACAAACCTTATGCAATTTTGTTTCAGCTGTTGTTGGATCAATTACTCCTCCTGAGTTGGCTGTGCTACTCCTTGAGGAAGCATGGATAATTCTTCTTTTTAGCATTTTTTTCATAACATGTACCGCAGACTTATCAGTTTCCTTTTCAATTCGCTTGTCGCCCCTGTCAGATTTAGTTCCGGAATTTTCTTCTGCTTGTTTGGTTTTCTGAAAGAGCTCCCCAAGAGATGTCCTTTGTTCTTTCCTTATTGGTGGTGTTGTCTCTTGCAGCCCAACTGCTGACCCAAAAAGATAACTTTGCAGTGGACAGATGGTAGCTTCACTGCCACAGGTCTCAGCACTTTCAATAAGCTTGCCGCTGAGTGTAATTGTGCTGCAGTGACTGATCCTTCCTGCACTGACATGACTGTTTCGTCCAGCACTGACATGACTGTTCCGCCCAGCACTAACATGACTGTTCCTTCCTGATGAAAGATTGCAGCTGTCAACTTCAGCTGCCAGAACCTTTTCCAACTCATCATTGATTAGCTTCAGTTCATTTTCTGTGACTTCAGTCTCTTTTTCAGCTATGTGATCCACAGAAATGGAAAATGTTGGTGTTGCTGGGTCGGTGGTTACTGGTTCTGTACCTAGAGTACCAATAGCAAGGAACCCATGAAAGAGCTCTGTAAGAGCAGTTACCCGTTCTTCTTCAAGGTCCTCCTCTTCCACTCTTGCAGCTTCTAGACTGGTAAATGAGTTTCTTCGGTAGATTTCTCTTTGGGCTCTGGTGAAGGGCTTACTTCCATATCCTCCTTTTGAGTAGGACTGTAGGTCGTCCAAGGATGGTTGTCCACTAAAACCTGAAAGTCAAGTTCAAGAACTCCATGACACCATAAACTTATGGTAACAAAAGGGACATGTAACATCACAGGTATTGCATCTTTGTAGTTCTGAGTTCTTAAAAGGGATTCTGTGAAATTAATTCAATTCTTTAAGTTCTAAATCTGGAGCCGTATCGCGACTGTTTCCCAAGTTGCAACTATTATCATCTGATCATTGTCTACGGGCTTGTTTTGTATGACATGTTATTTAATAAGTTCGCCTGTCATCTATCTGCTCCTAGCCTGACACGAATTTTGTGACTACATTGCCGAGTTGCTACTATGATCCGCGATCGATGATAGTCTGAGTGTTGTTTATTGTGGTACATTACAATATTGTTCATTATATAATCCCTAACCTAAAATATCTGTGTTGTCATGCATCAATTGGAAAATTAAGATATTACAGTATTATACTATGTTTTAAGCAATACATAGCTACCCAGAATCAGATGGATTAATATATTTCACTAACCAATGGAAAAGTCTTTTGGTGTTTCACTGCTGTTCTGCCGGAACTTGCGATGCATCCAACCTAATATCTGCAATTAAGATAGATGGAGATGACATCAATGAAATGGCAAAGGGTGAAAATTAAAGAAGCAAAATGGTGTCTCAATATTCTTATGTTTAACAAAAACTACTTACTTTCATTTTGGTCGTACTGTCAGAGAGCTTGATAAGTAAAGTAGGTGAAACAATTGAACTTTATATAGACTGAGTTGTGGTGACCATGTTGGAAAAGCCACTGTTTGAAGTTAATTGGAGCTATTTTCAAACATATATGAAGTTAAAAGTTGTCAGTAAGTTTTTGTCTTCCTACTTCTATTTTTCCCTTTTTATTATTTTTTTTACATAGAGATTTTGAGAGGCTGACAATTTTCCGTGTCCTAATTTTATTTTCTGATATTTTTTGAATCTATCAATCAGTTTGCAGCTATCACTATTGAATGTTCATCTTATATGTTTTTACATGTTCAGACCTAAACTATATGTCACTAAGTGCATGTTACCCAGGTATGATGATTGATGTATCTTTTGGCACTTGTTTTTGTATGCAACCAAAACCTTCCAGACACAATTACACATTCCCACTAGTGAATCTGCCGACATTGTATTAACTGCTGCCATTATAGTTTTTCTCAATACTGTTGTCAGCAGTCACTGCTTTGACAGAAGGATAGAGAAGAATAATGTTGATGATACCATTTTAATATACATGTCAATGAGGAATATGTGGTCACATGAGCCTTCAAACTTGATGGATAGTCATGGTTAGTCATAGGCCAAATTCTTGACTTACTCACTGCTCGCTAGTACATTGCTGTTGGAGACTTGTAGTAATTTCTGCTATTATAAGTTTGATTGCTACTGTTGATAACTGTTCCTGCTCTGACAGGAAGATAGTAGAGAATCTTGTATGATGCTATTATTTTAACATACATGACAATGAGGAAGATCTTTAGTCACATGAACTGTTAAAACTTGATGGCCAATGATGGATGTCATTGGTCCACTGCTTGACAGAGATCACAACGAAAATGACCTATACTAAAATTCCGAAACAGAAAAGTCCTTATTTGATTTTACAGCTGGTGTGTAGGGCTTTTAGTATCTTCCTGTACTTGGACTTTATGCTTCATGTAATATTAAGTGCAAAACAAAGAACTCTACGTAGAATATAAAAGCAACTCAGTTTAGGCTGCTAATTTCGTCAGATAATTTTGTCTAATTCTTTATTGAACGGATATTCCGGTCAGAAAAACTCAGGTAGTGGGTTGAATGACTATTTCTTTTGCATGTTAGTCGCTGGTGTGAAATGTTAAATGGCATTTCATATTCTTTTTCGAGTGATAAATGTAATTGATTTAGAAATGTATTTTATTTTTTAAACTCAAGAGGTTGTTACCATTTTAAACTCAACGGGTTGTGTTGGAAATTTAACACAAGAGCACTATTCATTGAGTATTCCATACAAATGATCCCACCTACTTGGATGTTACCTGAAGGTACATAAAATGCCATTACTTTGCATTACCTTGTAGGTAGGCCATTGAATATTTTGTGGCCTGAAGCAAGGTCCTGGTCTTTATATTTTTAGTCAATTCTGTTGGTTTTCCCTGCATGTTGTAATTATAATATGTAAAATGCATATTGAAAGCAAATTTTATTTCAGCCTCATCTTAAACTGGATCTGCATCACCTGCATTGTGGTTCAACAACTGATCAGATGATGATTTTTAGTTGGAAACAATCTATGGAGGGGAATTCCTTGGGGAGATCAGCATCTTCTCACATGCTCTGAGTTGTTCACCAGAAACACTTGTGGTGTTGTAATAATTTTCTAATAACTTCCCCGAGTAAAGAAAAAGAAAGATTTTAGACACACTTTCAACTAGTTGCCAGTTTCATCTTAAATATATACCCTAATGCTCTCTCCTAACTCCCTTCCTCTTAACCCAAAGTGAAGTCGCCGATTTTTTCATTTTTTTTTTCTCCCAAAATATCTCACAACTAGTTTAATCTTTTTCTAGACTTAACTATATATTTCGTGATTGGACCTGTAGTTCCATATTGTGACTGTTTCTTAGACCAACTGTCTGTAAGTTTTGAGCTTGAAATTCTGAGGAAATGTGGAGAGAAACACAAAGTTTGAGAATCAGAATTCTGTCATAATTATTTGCGATATTCTTTCTTTGAAGACATGGGCTCAACTTTTGGGACAACTATTTCTTCTGAAATAATGGAAACTGAATTTTTTTAATATGTAGCTGTAATAACTAGTGGTTGCATTAACATACCTGGCCAGTTCAAGGGTATGAGATGAACATATTCGTCCGTTTGCTTTGGTATTATTACTATTCACCAGGAAGTACATCTTCTGTCTCAGTTTCTCCTCTGTATAAATTCATAGTTTGACAACGTGTGGTGAGTTTTCATCATAACCATGTCCATCAAAGTTTATGATGCCAGTCAACTTGCAAGAAATATACTGTTACACAATTACTTAGTTTTAAAATGCGTGCATCGATGCGTGCATCAAGAGTGATGCGCGCATCACATATGGAATTTTGCATCGGGATGTGTGATGCGTTCAGGTGCCGGGATGCGGTGCTGATGCGGCCGCTACGAGCTGATGCGAACTGATGCGTGATGCGATGGATGCGAGCGCATCGTGGTTGAAAGGCAAGAAACGGAGGAAGAATTACCAATTTATATAATTTATATGAATTTTATAATAATAACGCATCCTTTAAAAAAATCCATGTATATGGTTTAATAACTTTATTCTAAATAAATTACTACTTTATAGTATTTTTATTATATTTATGAGATAGTAACACATTGCATATAGATTTATTCAAAATAACCAATCAATAGTATAATTTCACTAAGTTTTTCATAAATAAATATCAACCCCAGATAAGATTTTTAAGTTCATGATTTTAATATTTTTATTCTGAATGCATTACTAATTTATACTAGTTTTTATGTTAATGATTTAAATAACTTTATTTAAAATAAATTAATATTAATGATATATTTTTTACATAACCAATGATATAATTTACAGAATCTTTCATAATAAATATTAAAATCTTTTATTTGAAAATAACTAATAATATTAAAATATCTTTTCTAAAAATATCTTATTTACATAATAATGTTGACATGAGTTTTTGAATGTATTGTGTTTGCTATCATTTTGTGGATTATTTGTTTATTGACTCTATATATATGATTTTTACTTGATATATCTACTCTTGAAATTGTAAATTTGAATAATAAATATAATGTAAATATTATTTATATAGGTTTTTATTAACCGTCGCATTTTATCCTTGATGCGCTCGCAATCGCATCCCGCATCATCGCATCGGGTTTTGGGGTCTCATCGCAACACCTCGCATCTCGCATTTTAAAACTAAGTACACAAAGCACTGAAATAATGTTATTAATTAGTGTATAATTTAGCTGAAATACTTAGTTTTATTTGCTATTGATATCTAATTTAATACAATAAATGTGGAAAGATTGTCAAATCTGATTAATCAGTCTACAGATAGGCTTGGCATCAAATATTTGTTTCCATTTGAGAGTTGGGCCATCAGAATATCAGATGAATCTGGCAAAGAATATGTGATGAAAACAGGCATATAATGCTAGCAATTAGGGTGTTTCTCCAGTGAATTCGTGTAAAGCTGATGTTACTAGGCCATTTAACTATGTTCAGGGCCAAGTTTAGTTGGCTTCTCTCACCGGTAGAATAATTTGAAGGTTTTTTAATATGCTGGTTAATATCATCTTAAAATATTCAATCTGGACTGGATATGGACATATGACTTGACTTGTACAGGTAAAATTCTAAACTTCCCATATTTCATTTAAAATATAAGATTATACTGTGACTCCTTTGTTCAAATGTCTTGTAGATTTTTCTACCTGCTACTCACAACTTGTCTAATGAGATATATTATAATAATAAAGACGGTGGATAAAGATTACTGTAATCACAAGATGATCACGTCATTGATTAATAAAGAAGTGGAAACTGAATTTGTACATTAGACCATGATTTGTATCCACAAGCATCTTTGGGAAATATATTGGATTTATGTTGTAGTGCAGAGTCGTGCCTCTCATATTTCTTTCATATTGGCTCGTGAAAAATTTCAGGATGAATCTCATTTGATTCCTTTTTCTCTGATCTTGAAGTGAAATGGGTTACTTTCTTTGAAGAAAATGCTGTCTGCTGTCAGAAAAACTGGAGAGGGCATCAGGTTATAATCGATGCATCATCAGGTGATTCTTTTAATCAGGTTTCCGATTCTTATTCCATTTAGTTTCAAACTAGAGTCTGGCTTTGTGAAGGAATTGTTCACAATAAACATTATGATTGGAAGAATTTTTTTTACTTCTCTAATAAAATTCTTGTTCAGAAGTGCTTTATTGGATCCTAAATCTTAGTATGGCCAATGATGGATGTATGTTTTCTCAATTGTTTACTAAGCAACTACCATTAATCTCATGAAATGTCTGGCATTCATTGTATATGTTGGTTTTATCAGCTTGCGAAAACTCATTTGCAAATGGTTCTTTCTTATAGTGACTGATGTACAATTACAGAACCAGATTCTGGGTATTTGTTTAATCATTGGTCATCTCGATTGGAGGTGCCCAGCTTAGTGAAGGTATGTGTCCCCCCTTTCATAATATTATTATGGTAGGGGCCTGAATGTTAGAGAAACACTCTCAAAAGGCCATCAGCATGAATGTTTTTGAAGGTTGTGCTGATTGAGATTTTTGTCGACACACTATATGAAGTATTAGAATTCTCATCCCCCCTGCATGGCATGTCATGGGTTTTTTTTCATCAAGATTGCAAAATAGCCCCTCGTATCCTCATCCTTTCTACATCAGTTGTGCACTTTTTCTTTCTAAAATTTGTTCGAAATCATTTGTCCTTTTGTTTGGTTTGCCCATAAAAAGAGTATCCAAAATCCAATTGCAAAACTATTATCAAGAAATATGACATTTGCCTGTGTTGTAGCCCACAAAGACAGAGCAGTTGTGCTTTTTAAAATCAGCAAATTTTACTTTTTATAGCATTGAAAAATCCAGCTAGCGACATGGCAACTACCTGGAATTTAGTATCTGTGCGTTCTCTTTGTCCTATTTTCCGATTTGATTTGATTTGGATTCGATTAAAGGTTGTGATCATTGACATTATCTTGTCGAAACTCTTGAGCGGCCACGCCCACACCCTAATCATCCTAATGCATGATTGCATAATTTACTTTCTTTAATATGCCATAAATTAACGTAATTATTGCCAAATACTAGAGCTAGTAAGTATACTCATACTAAGACTAAACATATATTTTGTTGAAGCGACTACTGTGAAGTAGTAGTTGTAGTTGCTTATCTTGGTTGAGATATTTAGGTTATGCCCATATTAATTTTTCTTTTTTGTCACTAGGATAGAAATGGAATATTTCCCTTTCCCGTTTTGGGAGGAAAACTAACACCACCACCTAGCGCAGCATGAGATGAGAATGAGATTGAGTAGTAGTGGTCTAGTGAAGAGACTCATCTAGGAACTCATTTTTCAAAACATGGAGTATATCTTTCTTATATGCCGTTGTCAAATTTAGATTTTATCTTAGAATACGAATATCTGATGCGTCAAATTCACGTGCAAATTCATTTGTGAATCATGCATTAATTAGAATGAACCCGGATAAGTTGTTCCAAATGTTTATTATTTAAAGAAAACATGATATAAATATAATTTTGTTCCAAATGTTTATTATTTTTATTGTAAGTGTGCATGCTGCAATATATAAAATAATTAGTGAATAAGATTGATATTATAAAATATGTTAATTACCTAAAAATCTTAACCCACTATATCTTACTAATTTAAGTCTGTTTTATGCATATTAAGTACTCCCTCCGTCCCATATGGATTGTCCACTTTGCTTTTGGCACAATAACTAATGCGAGTAGAGATAGAGGAAATTAGTATTTTATTAGTGAGTGATTATTATTTTTCCATTTTAAGTAAGTGGACAATTAAATGGGACGGATAAAAAAGGAAAGGTGGACAATTGAAGTGAGACGGAGGGAGTGTTAATTTAGATATATTTATATCGAATGTCTTTACAATAAATTTGTTGGAAGCTATTTTGGTCCTAGGATCAGTAAGATCAAAATCAAATCAGCACAAAATAAAAAGAGATAATTGTTTCCTTTATTGTAATTCTTCATCTCCTATTTAAACTCATGTAATCTTCTCAATGGGAATAAGAAGCAGAATTACAATTCAATTCAATTCAATACTCTCTACCTATGTCTAATCCCAAATTACAACAAAAATAAGTTAAATAACGGTAGAATTGTGCATTAAACGTGGTGGAGTACCTGAAAATATAGCTTCGAAATACTAACATCATCTAAAATCTAGTTTCTTTCAGAAAATCAATTATATTGCAAGTAAAATATTAAGTGTGTTGTGACTTGTGAGTGAAATTGGGCCCAAAAACTAAGGCATTAAGGTACGAAGGCATAGGGGGGACTGGACTGGACTGAAGTGTCTTCTTCTTTCTCCATGGCCATGGGCCACAACTCCTCGACAGGATGCATTTGTGGCCGCACTTCCAGCAATAAATAAATAAATGGTTTTGAAATGTTGTGGTTGGCACCAAGTACGATGATCATGAAACAGAAACAAAGACAATGCAATGCAATGCAATGCAGAGAATCAAAGAAACAAGTGGCCGATCAACTTCCATGATATAGACTAACATTTTGCAGGTAAATCCACCACTAAGAGATTTCACCTACTTATATTATATACCAAGTTGACTAAGCCGCCATTCATTCTATTCAACATTAATCATCCTTGAATATTACCAATGTACCTCATATTTGCCATTTTCCACCACTCAAGATATCTCATTCCAATTCATAGATACCGATATAGAAATAGAATGGGAGACGCTTATCCTATTATTGAAAGTAGAGTAATTGTATTCATTAATGCTGAGAGAAGAGGAGCTGGAATGGGATAAGCATTTCAGGGGTCCCCTCAAAAAGTACAACAAACGAGCCCACAGTACTTAACTTCTTATATATATATTTTTCCTATTTTTCTGCTGCCAAGGAAATCATTTTTTCACTACAAGTTTATAGAAAAATTATATTCGACAAATAACGGTAAGCTTTTAATGTTAGAAAAATGAAGGGTAGATATATATATATATATATATAGGTTATTAAGGGGATAAACTCCTATAATAGGAGAATTGTCGATACAGGACCCAAAAGATAGTTTAATTATCGATCCAGGACCCGAAAGATGATTTGGCAATCTAGGACCCAAAAGATCAAATAATTCACAATTTAGGATCTGATATTGAGGTCCTGGATTGAAAATTGTATGATCTTTCGGGTCCTGGATTGAGTATTTTTGTGATCTTTCAGGTCCTGAATTAAGAATTAATCTTTCGAGTCCTGAATCGATAATTAAACTATGTTCGGGTCCTAAATCGATAAAACTCCTATATAATACTAGTATGGAGAAAATTGAGTTTCCACGATAAATGTAGGAAGGACCATCTGTACAAAACTAGTAACAGCTTTTCACCACTCCATTCATTACCATATTTGCTCCTTAAATAATGTCGTCTCCTTTAGGATATTATCCATATCCTATATAATAAGAATCTCGAATTTAAAGGTTTCAGGATCGGTGCGGCGCCGGTGCCCTTTTTTTTTAATTTAATTTTATATTAATTTAAACATGCCAACGTTACATGTTTCATTGGAAGCTCAACTCATTACTTCTTGAAGTCTTTTTACCACTGCACCAAACAAGTGGGAAAAAAAAAAGTTTCTCTCATTTATGACAACCTATCTGAAATACCTAGGTAACTCCCCAACCCAATATTTGGCAAAATCTCATTTTCAGATTTTATATTGAATAAGTATTGCAATCCTAAAACCTGTTGGATTCACAGCTTTCTAATAAGAGTTGTAGACACAATTTAGCGTGGAAGATGATGAATTGCATTTTGATAAAGAGAATTTATTTGAATAAGTGTTCATATAATAAATTAATGTAGGGGTAGAAGGCGGTGGTCCCAATTTGTTATTGTTAGCTATCCTCATGTGAAATACTAGTATTAATGATTATGGATAAGAATGTCTCTTAATTAGCAGGCACCATGGTTTTTATAATTAGTGACATATTATCTGATAAAATCATTTAATAATGGGAAGGTTTTAGGTTAGGCACGTCTAAATGGTTTAGGCGGGTTTTATCCATTAACTCAACCCAAACCTATTTAATATAATCCAAATCCATTTAATATACCATAATTGAGGATTAATAAATCCTATTTGGAACGGATAAATCTATTTGGGTATGGATAAAACCCGTCTAAACCGTTTAAATGTGTCTAACGTAAATTTTTGCCTTTAATAAAATATTTTTGAGATACATCCACCTTCCTCTACTAAAATAAAAAGAGTGGATAAGAATAATTAAATAATTATTGATATTAGGGTTGTATAAATTTCTTAACAATGCAAGATAGCTGGGGATCATATCATGGTTGAAGCGATAAAACCCCAACCAATATGCAGTCAAAAATTTGTGTAAAATTGTTATATCCAAGATAGTTCCATTTTAGTGATTCTTGAAATGGACATTTTAGTTTAATGGCTACATAACTTTTATTTTAAAAAACAAAGCTGTGTCTGTATGATTATTAATAATATGAAAACTGATTTTATTTAAGCTTTATATTCATTCAGATTTTAGCCACACTGTTGGTCTCGGATCAAAATTGGAAAGCGCACGGAAGCGAATTAACGTGTACGTAGGCTCGATTAGTTATTAGCGGCTCGTGAGGAATCAGTTGTCAGTTAAAAGATTAAGAGCTCGAACACGTTTTAAGTTATGTACAATTATACACTAATTCAACAGTTGTCATGTTTTAAAGGAACTTATAAGAAGCTTTAACTGAATGTGATAAGGAAAAACATTAAAGAGATAGAATATTATAATCATTTGGAAGCCAAATATTCTTACGCTCATTCTCCACGAATGTAATACACTAATCTTCATTGTCCACAGAAATTGAATACATGTTACAATGTTGATATTTCTCTAATGTGGAGTTTCAGCTACTCCCGGTCATAGACATTGAAGTCGTTGAAACTTTACCGCTTTTCATAAACTAGGTTTCGTCAGCAACGGGTAGAAATTTTCTTGTTCTCCTTTTGAGCGTTGAAAGGTTGTCTTCTCGATAAACCGGGAAGGTCTTGGGATCTAGTTGAAGGGTCAGGTGAAGGTCTCCGGTGGTCTTGCATGGAAGAAGACACAAAGTCTCGTGTAAGATACACATAAGTTATGAAAACTTGAGAGAGATAGAGAGTAGAAAGTAGGCTTGAATGTTTTCAATAGTTGTTGCTCCGCTCTTTGTTGGGGTATTTATAAGCTTCATTTGAATTTTAGCTGTTGAAAGATGAGTGATTTGAGCCATACTTTGTAGGTATATGGCTTATCAGGCCTTAATTTTGTGGTCAACAGATATTCCTTATTTTGACAAGTGGTTAATACCATTTGTCAACTCTGCAAGATTGGTATTCAATTGAGGAAGATCGGCTCTGAATATACTCTGGAGAGTCAACTTTTTCTCTATAGACTGATCTCAAGTATCATTATAATAAATTGAGAGAGTTATCATTTGGTCAACTAACTTTTGGAAGTATCAATTGACTGAATGAAATATTAGTTCACAATAGAAACGTCAGCTAAAATTATACTCAGTTGTAGATTCCTCTCATTTCAAAGTTGGTCAGTTCTCTCAATCGATTGACAATTGTGGTTCTCTCTCTCTCTCTCTCTCTTTTTTAATTTTCATTTTATAACTGTCAGTTGATTAGTTGTGAATCTTTATCTACAATTTGATCTTCTCAATATTAATTTTTGACATATCATCAAAACATACATAATTCCTAACCATTACTTTCATCATCATTGTTTATTTAAGTGTGATAATATAATTGTAAATATTACTAAATATGAAAAATAAAATTTTAACCATGATGTTACTTTTTCTTTTTAAGTATAATTATGATATTAAATTGGGACCGCAGATTATTCTATTCAAATCTCACAAACTTAAAAACAAAAGTACCATTAAGCTACATCATTTTTTATAGTTATTGGAAATAATTTTGTGCCCGAATTTATTACTGTAACATGAAAATGTTAGTAGACAAAATTATTAACGTGTATATCTGAACTAGTGTGCAACTTATCAGATGTATAACACTCTGAAAATCAGAAACATGAATATGTTAAAGTGGTGCCAAAGTTTAACAGAACCATGTTAGTGTTAAAGATACAAAAAAGTTTAACACGTTAACTCAGAATTAGAAACACAACGGATTTAAAAATATGTTCTGGGATTTATTGCTAAACCCAGAGTGCCTCATGACGAAAGTGATTTCACTAAAATAAAATTGAGTTTTACAAAGAAAATCAAAGACAACAAAAGACTCAAATTTCTTCTAAGTTCACTCCTTATTCGATTACAATACTTACTAGCCAACGTAAACGACACCAAGCAACACTTCTTCAATCGTTGGATTCACTCTCCGGAGATCGGCTCTATGCTGGTATGGTGGTTTTCGAATAGTATGGAACTAGATTTACACCCGCGCGTTGCGCAAATAAATATTTTCAAAATAATATAAAAATAATCTAATTCAAAATAATACGGTTTACTTTATTTAATAATAACTTACGTTTCTATTATATGTATATAAATAATCACATAGAAAGTTTTCATGTTTAAGTAAAAATATTATAGTAGTCAGCTTAAAATAATGCAAATTATATATTGTATAAAAATCTTTGGAAATACTAATCTTGTCTAATAAACTTACAAAATTATAATTTGACTCACAATATTTGTCCATATTTGTAATATAATATCTTACTCCAAAAATCATGGTTTAATTTTTAAGTTTGTACATTTTGCCAACTTAATATTTTTGTAAAAACTAATAGATATTATAAATTAGAATGCACTAATTTCTCAAAATACTATGAATATAAAATTAAAATAATAAAATGAGAATTCAATATTCAAATTATATTGCAAATATGTTTGTTTTGTTGTTCATTCCAAATAACTTTTGCAATTTAGAAATTCTAATGTTGACTTGCTATTAAATTCCATTTATGTAAATTTTAACAATTTTAGAATTAAATCATTTCTGAATATAAATATATAAAAATAAAAAAACCCACACACATTTTTTAATATATTATATCGATTGAGACTCTAACTATCAATTAATAATTTAGATATATCATTAATTATTTAATTTTTTATTGCACGGTTTTCAATAATTTTGGAGGGAAATATGGAATGTTGATTATGTTGACCGGAACTCTTTTAGTATATTATATAGATAGTAAGGTGAAGGACTTAAGAGTTTGAAGAACTTATTGTAGGATTTAGAATAGAATCAGTCGCTCAACCTCTTCAATCTTCGGTCTTCTTATTTATTCAGCCTTGGAGTGCACACACGCCAATCCCACGTCCTTTCAGTCGTGGGTGCTCTCCTTCCACGTCTACTTGCTTTTTTGCACAAAATAGAACCTCCACAATAGCTCATGTGGGTGGTGGTTTGAATCGTGGAGGCACTCCCCTTTATTTTACCTAGAATAATAGTAAATATGATAGGGTTTTGAATATTTGCCACTGAAATATTATTCATTGATCAAGCATATAAATAGAGTACAGAAAGATACGAAAAAATCTAAAAGATACAAAAGATAATTCTAAACCCTAATTATATCTAAATATTATGCATGAAGATATCATGCATATCTATATCTCAATATCCCCCCTCAAGCGAGTGTCGGAACTTGAGAGACACGCAGCTTGCGACGAAATTCTTCAAACAATGGCCGGGGAAGTGACTTGGTAAAGATATCCGCAATTTGAAGCTCGGAAGGAATGTGTGACGTGAAGAGCTTGCCACCTTGAGTGAGTTCGCGAACGAAATGATAATCTATGTCGATGTGTTTGGCACGCTTGTGAGCAACCGGATTTTGAGAGATAAAGATCGCACTGTTGTTGTCGCAGTGTAAAGTGGGCGACGATGGTAATGTGACTTGTAATTCACATAGAATAGATAGTATCCACTGTATTTCAGCCGTTGTGTTTGCCATCGCGCGATACTCCGATTTGCAGCTATATCGAGCAACTGTAGGCTGCTTCTTTGAGCTCCAAGAAACTAAATTTCCAGCCAGGAAAATTGCATAGCCGTAGGTAGATCGTTTGGAGTCCGGGCAGCGTGCCCAGTCGGCATCAGAATATGCCACTAAGTCGCATGAAGAATGTCGCGAAAAAAGAAGACCATGTGAGAGAGATCCCTTGACATAACGCAAGATGCGTTTAACCGCCTGAAAGTGTTCAGTAGTGGGCGATTGAAGAAACTGACTAATGTGATTTACAGCAAAGGAGATGTCCGGACGTGTAATTGTTAGATATTGAAGTGCTCCAACAATTGACCAAAATTGAGTGATGTCAGGGAACGATTCACCTTCAGTAGAGAGTGCAAGACCGGCTGATAGCGGTGTACTATCAGGCTTTGCATCGAGCAGTTCATGATGAATGAGAATGTTGCGTGCATACTTGGCTTGTGAGAAGAAAAACCCATCTTCAGTGTAAGTGACTTCAAGGCCGAGAAAGTAGCTGAGACGACCCATGTCTTTTATAGAAAATTCAGAGTTCATGCGACGAATAAAGGCCGAAATATGAGAGGTGGCGTTGTCGGTGACAATTATATCGTCAACATAGACAAGAAGATAAATTCTGATAGACTGGCGACAGTAAATGAACAGAGATGTATCCGCCCGACTGCATAAGAAACCCATGGATGTGAGAAAGGTGCTGAGCCGTTCAAACCATGCACGAGGAGCCTGTTTAAGGCCATATAACGCCTTTGAGAGTCGACAGACGTGAGATGGATAGCGTGGATCAATAAAGCCGGGAGGCTGTTCCATATAAACTGGCGTGGAGAGATGTCCGTTGAGAAATGCATTTTTGACGTCGAGTTGATGCAGAGGCCAGCCATGATGAACGGCTAGGGATAAGACAATACGGACGGTCGCTGCTTTAATAACCGGACTGAAGGTATGATCGAAATCCATGCCTGGAATTTGGGAGAAACCTTGAGCAACAAGTCGAGCTTTATGACGTTCGATCGAGCCATCCGAACGATACTTGGTACGGAAGACCCACTTCGACCCTACTATGTTAGTGTCAGGAGGTCGCGGAACAAGAGACCAAGTGCCGTTCTTGTGAAGTGCTTGCATTTCTTCATTCATAGCTGCGAGCCAAAGAGGGTTCTTGACAGCCGATTTATAACCTTTAGGTTCAGATGCTGTTGAGAGAGCATGGTGAAGGGTCGTAGCAGCGTAGTACGCAAGATGACGGGGCTTGAAAATACCTGCCCTAGCTCGAGTGATCATGGGATGGGGTGCAGCTGTCGGTGGCTGAGCAAGGTCGACAGCAGGCTGCGGTGGTGGCTGCGGAACGGGAGAGTCATGTCGATCATCAATGTTCGCAGCTGGAGGTGAAGGCTCGGGAGGTGAGCATAAAGAGCAAGGGCTCGAGACGTGTGCGGGTGCCGAGCTGGCCGAAGTCGGGAGAGGTCTTGGCGAGGATGGTGGAGTGGATATACAAGCTGAAGGCTCGAAAAATTTAGATATATCCAGTTGAGAAAGAGGCGCGGATGTTCCAGAATTTGCCATAGGAAAATAAAGCTCGTCAAAGCGAGCATGCCGAGTAGTATATATCTTAGAAGTGGTTGGATATAAACAACGATAGCCTTTATAATGTGAAGAGTAACCGATAAATATGCATGGTTGGCTCCGCTCAGAAAACTTATTTACAACATAATCACGAAGACAAGGGTAAACACGACAGCCGAATGGATGAAAGTTAATGTAATTAGGAGCACAACCAAAGAGAACCTGAAACGGAGAGAGGCCATCGAGAATACCAGAGGGGAGCCGATTAATTAGATAAGCCGCCATGCAGAAGGCATCGACCCACATAGACATAGGTAGGCGAGATTGGAATAGCAGAGCAAGGCCAGTTTCCGTGACATGCCGGTGTTTACGTTCTGCACGTCCATTTTGAGATGGAGTGTAGGGGCAAGAACGTGTATGATGTATCCCTTTGTCTCGAAAGAAAGCCTGTACAACATGATTAGTAAATTCTGTTCCTCCATCACTTTGGAAACGCTTAATAGTAGTAGAAAATTGATTCTCAACAAAGATAGTATAGGATCTCAGAACATAAAAAAAATCAGATTTCTTTGTCAATGGATATAACCACGTGAAGCGACTGAAATCATCAACAAAAATAAAATAGTATTTGAAGTTAGCAGTAGAAGCTACAGGCGCCGGCCCCCATAAGTCACAATGGACAAGATCCAAAACATGCAAAGAACATTTTTCATTAACTTGAAAAGGTAAACGAGAACTTTTCGCAAGTTGACATGGAGAGCATAAAATAGGTTTAGGCAAACAGGAAGAAACAGAGATATGCCCTTGTTTGCATAAAAGAGAAATAACATCAAAAGCAACATGCCCTAATCGGCTGTGCCACAATTCAAAGGAAGCACAAGAACTATTGTTCTTTAACTGAGATACAAATGCCGGTTGAATGTGATCGAGCATGTAGAGGCCATGTCTACGTCGACCGCGGGCGAGAATATCCTTGGTGTGGCGGTGCTGAACAATAAAGCACTGATTAGAAAATGAGACATCAACCGGATAATCAGATGTCAACTTGCTCACGGATAATAAATTTTTAGTTAATAACGGAACAACCAGAACATCCAATAGATTAATAGAATCAGAAATAGAGGAACGGCCAATATGAGAAATAGGTAGAGCAACACCATTACCAACTACCACTTGATCGGACCCAGAATAGGGTTGAGAAGAATCCAGTAGAGATGTATCCGGAGTCATATGTGCCGATGCACCCGTATCCATAAACCAGTCAGAAGAGGATGCCGGAGAGATAGAACAATTCGCTTGGAAAGCTTCAGCAAGATTTGCCGTGGATGGGGATTGTCGAGCATACCGTTCTGGAAAGAATGTTGCATAATGGCCATTGCGACGGCATATTTGACAGCGAGGAGGGCGCTTGTTGGAACCACGACCGCGACCTTTGTTAGAAAAGCCGTTGTTCGAAGAGGGTTTCGAACCGCCTCCGGATTTGTTCTGATCACCTTTGTAGCCTTTGTCATCGGAATTGGATGACCGTTGCTTCCCATAAAAAGCAACCTGAGAGCCAGATGAAGAAGAGTCCAAGGAATCCTGAAACAAAGAAAAATTTTCTGCCTTGTTAACAAGATCACGGAATGTAGGTAAGTGAGTAAGGGCCATCTGAGTGGTAGAGAAGGCGGGGCCTAAACCGCGGAGAAACCAATGTGCTTTATCTGTATCGTCAACAGGACGTCCAATGGCTGCCAATTTCTGACACGACACAATAACACGACACGAACCCGCACGATAATATTGGGGTTAAACACGACACGATGCAACACGACACGAACACGACAAAACACGACACAAACACGAACACGATAATTATCTGTTAAGAACCTGCTAATTACAAGTTTAAACGATAATTACCTGTTAACACGAAACGATTATTACCTGTTAACACGATATTGACACGAACACGACACGAACACGAAAATCTTTTAAGAAAAAAATAATGGATAACACGAACACGACACGACACGAACACGATATAATTATCGGATAACACGATATATTATCATATAACACGATCCGACACGAACACAACACGAACACGACACGAAATCTTGTGTTCTTAACGGGTCGACACGATAATGACCCAACACGCACGAATTGCCAGCCCTACTGCCAACTGATCGCATAGAGATTTAAATTCTAGAGCAAATTCAGAAACTGATCGGGTACCACGTTTGAGGAGTTGTAGTTCATCCTTGAGGCGAAGTTCGCGTGTTTTGGATTTATTGCTGAAAGCAGTGTCTAGGGCGATCCAAACATCGCGCGCCGTATTGCAGCCGAGAACTTCGGCCATGGCTTCTTCGGAGAGCGTGGATAGAAGGAGACTGAGAAGGCGTTGATCTTGTTGGCGCCACTTTGTATATGCCGGATTTGGCAAGATAGCGCCCCCGGACGAAGGTAGCGACAGCGGCGGTGTAGGAGAAGAGCCATCAACATATTTGAGAAGATCTTGGCATGTAAGTAGCGGAACTAATTGAGACTTCCATAAAAGAAAGTTGGCAGACGTTAGTTTGATAGTGACCATGTGGACGAGAGTGGCCAGTGGGAGATGATCAGAGTCGGCCGCCATTGGAGTGAGAAGGGTGATGAGCGATCAAGCAGGTGGCGTGCGCCGCTGAAGGAGAGAGAAAAAAAAAGGAGGGAGAAGATGTGCGCCGCCGAGGGAGAAAGGGAGAGAGGGAGGAAAAATTTGGATCGATTAGGCTGATACCATGATAGGGTTTTGAATATTTGCCACTGAAATATTATTCATTGATCAAGCATATAAATAGAGTACAGAAAGATACGGAAAAATCTAAAAGATACAAAAGATAATTCTAAACCCTAATTATATCTAAATATTATGCATGAAGATATCATGCATATCTATATCTCAATAAAATATAATAATATATGATTACTGATTAGTATACATAATATGCACGACCCTGAAAAGTAGGACCTGCAAAGATATGAAATATAAGTTGAAATATTCGTCCCTGAAAAATAGGAAACGGTTGTAACCAACTCCTACCAAATAACGAAGTATAACATTAATATGTCTGTGTCAGTCTTCGATGTTAAACATAGAAATGTTTAACATCCAAAATCTCTGACACAATCATTATTCTTACTTAACCAAACTAATGAAGATCAATTAACTAGTATATGCGAATCAATTACTAGTATCGTGGGATTAATAATCTCAAAGAGTCCATCTCAATTGATATTCAATCAAATTATTGGCTGTTTTTTAATTTAACAACAACACAAAATCCGATTGAAAAAAAATACAAACACACTTCAGATCATATGAAAAGAATATATGTGATGAACAATAAACCACAAGATAAGTAAGAAATATTTGTAAATAATTCAGTCAACTTTTATTAGTACATGTAAATAGAAACATTATAGTAACAAAAATATTATTGGCGACAATAATAATTTGATGGTAAAAGGAATAAAATTAGGCGAAGTGGTTAGAGGCAGACAAGAATCAGAACAAAGAATAGAAAAAAGTCGCACAAACTTGACATTAACAAAAAGCTAAACTCCAATAATTCACCACCTGCCCTAAATAATTTAAATCCCGCCTATATATTTCAATTTATCTCGAATTCATAAATAAATTATTATTGAATATTAAAGAACATGCTATAATTATTTATATCTGAGTTATCACAAAAATCTCATGATTTGTATTTTTTTAATTTGGGCATATTATTAATCAACTGCATTTATTTTATTACACCGCCTATTCGTTCATCAATATTCATACACAATAAAAGAATCCGATTCATATAGTATACAATTATATATATATGGTTACAATTGGCGTATTCATAAAAAAAAAAATTGATGGATGTGACATAATATCTCACCTACTAAGAAGCCTTGGCCACTAAGCAAAACATTAACATGCTTTTTAAAGCTCTCAAGATTCATGCTTTTTTACCAGAAAAGTAATTTCTAAAAATAATACCCCAAAAATGACTTTTTTTAAAATGTAAATAAAGATGATAAATAATAAAAAAAATTGCAATAATTGAGAGAGGGGCCTTGAAACATTTAAAATAGTTGCATATTCGAGTACGAATATAACCTACCACCACAAAAATTATATATTTCAAATTCTAAAATAGACACCAATTTTCCATTTATTATTTTTCATACATTCGGACTCCAAAGACTCCAATAACGCGAATGGAATATCCCCATGAAGTCCGGCAACACTTTCCTAGCCAACCCTTTATGGGTCGTCCGCGCCACCACCTCCGGCGCCGCCACAGCATCGTCCTCCACCACCCCCTCCTCTGCGGCAAGCCCCTCGAACCATGGCTCCACCTCATCAGCCTCCGGCACCGGCAATACCTCCGGAGGCGCCTCGGAAACGGCAAGTTCTTGATTTTCCGGCGGGGAATCAAGAGCAGCGGCGGCGAGCTTGTCGGTTTTGCGGCGGCCCAATTTGTCCCTGCGCTTAGTCTTGGCATTCTTGAAGTGGTCTCCGGAGTTCAAGTGGTCATCGAAAGCTTCGATAGCTTGGTGGATGAGCTCGCGGTTGGGGGAAGAATCCCAGCGGAACCAGAAGCTGGTGTAGCAGTGGAAGCAGTCGCAGTCGAAGAGCGCCGGCGAATTTCGGCCGGCGCAGCTCTGCTTCTTGGAGCTCTTTTTCTTGTCTTCATTGGAAGGGTTTGTGGATTTGAGGGATCTAGTGATCATGTAGGCCAGAACTTGGCGGTCTTCAAGGGAAAGAACAGATACTAGAGTGAGAATGGCGGCGGGAAGGAGTTTGAGGACAGAGAGAGAATCTGTGGGTGTAGAGAGAGAGGGAGAGGCTGAAGTGAAGGGATGGATTTTGCCTTTGTTTCTCATCTTCATGCTTCTTTTCTCCGGAGATAGCATCACAAATTGTAGCCTAGGGCAATGAGAGATCACAAATTAACCTAGAGATAATAATATATATATATATATATATGTTATATATAAAAGAAAATAGTGAAGGGCGGAGAGAGAGAGAAGGGCATTTGGGATGTGAGAGAGACAATCACTATTGTTAAATTTTTTTGAAAGTGAGATACATTTCTGCAAATAGAAATTGTTATTAATGTTATTGACATATTTATATGTATA
Source organism: Plectranthus barbatus (assembly GCA_026898455.1). Taxonomy (NCBI): domain Eukaryota; kingdom Viridiplantae; phylum Streptophyta; class Magnoliopsida; order Lamiales; family Lamiaceae; genus Plectranthus; species Plectranthus barbatus. Next base: position 206,033 of record JAPKLW010001072.1, on the reverse strand, counting down.
TCTTAAAACATATAATGTCGATTATGACATTCTGTTATCTAATTTTAACCAGGAAAAATTAGATTTGTAGAATTTGGAAAACAGATGTTGAATATTGCAATAATATATACTCCAATGTAAATATATATATCAAAAAAATATGTATGACTATATGAGTGGAAATGTAGGTCAGCTAAAAAGCCTCGTGAGAGTTGCATAAGTCAAATTAGTTTTCAAAGCTATAAATTCGTGGCAACAAGGGATAGGATAAATCTCTGAAAGATTAAATTGCTTTAATCAACATAATTTATTTCGTCTCGAAAGAATAAGTGTGATTAATCAATATGCATAGTGACATGGTAGCACTAAAACTGTATGGGCTGTGGATATTTTAATTCATAACTTGGCCTTATCATAAAAATACTGGTTTAAGTTAGGCTTTTTCATAATGGTAAGTTATTCTATTAAGTTCTCCATACCATCTAAACTTTAATAATCTTATTTATGTGTTTCACTTTACATATTACCCTAATATCTTTATGTTTTTAATTGTACTTTCAAAAAGATTATGTCATTTAGCTATAATATTGAAATGACAATCCCAAATATTAATTATGAGGCTTGAATGGTTCAAATATGCCCTATTAGTTATTAGTTTTTTTTTAATATATATAGATGAGATCATATAATAATAAATAAGTATATTAAAAATAAGAATGAACCATATCCTTTTGATCTAATAGTATAAATGGTTGTGATTAATATAATATTTGAATTTCAAATTTGTTTAATATTTAATTAAGGACATTTTCGTCCATATTTTATGGTAATTATTTCTCTTTCTAAATAGATTTTTTACTGATATATTATATTTCATTATATAATTTGTCATATTTCATTGCATAATATATTATTTTATAACTTGTCATATCTTAAATATTAGACACTTTATGTTATTGTTTGTTATGTATTATTAATCGTTTAATACCTTATAATTTATTGCTTGATATTTATAATTTATACATTATTTTCGTCAATTCCTTTGGCCAATATGTTGTTGCTTGAATGTGTATGTCTTATTGCTTTATATACTCAATTTTGTTGCATGTTTAACTTTTATTCATCACAACTTATAGCTTTGTATTCTATATCGTATTGCTTAATGTATGTTAATTTATTATTTGGTTTAGTTTTATAGATTGCTTGATTTACTATTGATTATTGTTTGATATTGCTTAATATATACTATTTCGTGGATCGATTCATACAATACTAGATGAATTAACGAATATCGTCGATATAATTTTAAGTTGATTTATTATATTTTATTGCTTGATATATTATATTTTAGTATTTAAACAGATAATTGTTAATGCTTGTTTGAGCCATCATTAATAGTTTTAATGTACTATGATAGCTAAAATAAATTAATTTCTTATAGTAATTTAATATATTTCTGTTTATTTTTTATTGTTTGACACTTTATATGTTATTGCTTGATATATTAATTTTTATTACTTCATATTTTTTTATTATACAACTATTGCTTGATGTATTTTTCTTAATCTAAATATATGCAATATGGATTTCATTTCAAAGATAATAAAATTATTATTAATTTGATATATAATATACAAATAAATAATTTAAGGTGATGGAGTTATAATTATTTAAATTTTTGTAAAGATTTTAGAAAATATGATACTAAGGAGAGAAAATAATAGATAAAAAATGTGGTAGATTTTTATTAAGCAATAAAATGAAAAGTATGAAGCAATAAAATGCAATATATCAAGCAGTAAAACATAATTTATCAAATATAAAAATTAACGAAAATAATTAAATAACTGCACATGGAGAGATTGACAAAATAACCTTAATTTTATTAATTAACTATTTTTTGACGAAATTAATAAATATAATTAAAAAATTACCAATTAATCCCAACTGTTCATTTCAATACATTTAATGGATGATATTCATTCTTTTTCTTTCTTAATCTAATGAAGTAATTTTAAGATAAAATGAACAAAATTGAAGATAAAAGTGAACAATATTTTAGAAAAACTAAAGTCTAAAAAGCACAATGAAGAAAATCGAATATAAAATGAAGAAAATGGAAGATAAAATGAAAATGAAGTATTTTGATGTTAAAATGAAGTATTTTTTCGATGAATTATTTGATGTTAAAATGAAGTATAATGAGGATATAATGTAGTATTCTCATATTCTCTATTATCACCGAATTAAGCCCATTTTTAGGAATATTATTAGAAATATTAAAACTCATTGGTTGTCAATGTATGTTTATCATGTTTTGGTGCATCAAAGCTCAAGCTGATTTAGTTTTTAGCAACTTAATATCGAGTCGGAATGTAAAAGTCCTATATAGGATACATATTCTCGAGTTGTAATATATCTAGAAAAGAAGAATCGAAGAATGCTGAAGGAGTCAGCAGACCTGAAGATTGCTGAAGAAGCTAGTAAAGGCTAGCAGCAAACACGAAGGAATGCTGAACACGCCTAAGAGAATGCTGAAGGAATAACGCAAGCATGTTGCGAGATCTCAACAAGACTACTGAGATGTCAACAGTATATCAACTGTCAGCAAACACTCAACAACACAAATACAAAGTCGTAAATCAGAAAGATCCGAATAACAAGGAAACCCGATGAATTAAAGAAAAGAACAATCAACAGACATAACAAAGGTTTCAAGTTCGAACTAAAAGATTCGTTTTGACAAAGACGGGTACGAATAGAAGCTATGCCAATAAGAGACGAAGGAGACTTGAAGAGTCACTATGCGTTGCAGAAAAAAGAAGAACAGAGATTGGCGATCAATCCCTTTGAGTCTAACAGATAAGATTCAAACAACCGTTTGAATATTCACCTATAAATAGGTGTCGTCCAGAATTGATTCAAAGGTTCGCAAAATTCCATTTACAGAGAGAACAAGAGAAGATCCAGAAACTCTCAAACTCACGCGAACTCATCCGAGTTTGTACTTGATTGAAGCTTTTCACAAGCTTTCATACTTGAAGCTCGAGACCTCTGAAGTATAACTTTTAAGGTTAATATTGGGATTCTTTCTATCCTAGAAAGAATCTAGCAGTTATCTTGCTGTGCAAGCGTGAATATCACGGGCTATCGCCAAACACAAGGAAAGGTTCTGGGAAGAACTATAAAACTCCCAACAGTCAACGTCTAAGGAGAAGGGAGGTTTGTCCTCACTCCAAGGAGCGACAAGGTGAAGATTGAAGACCGAGGTGCTTGAAGGTGCGCGCTGACCAGACGTAGGAACTACTCAACGTTAGAGATCAAGCCTGATCTTGTAATCAATCGAATAGTGATTTTTCAGTCGGAGGACTGAAGAGTGGACGTAGAACATTTGTCCGGACCACTATAAGTCCTTGTGTCCTTTATCGGTTTATTTCGTTACATTATGTGTGCGTATATTTGAAACTCAACACATCAAGTGTTGTAGTATAATCTGCAATTAAACTAACGAATATTCGAGCTTAAACACATTTGATTAACACTTGCTAAGTTGTGACCTTAGCAAGATAAGTGCAAGACATTATTAATACTTCTGCTGCATATATAAACACTCTGGTCGAGGACCAACAAGTGGTATTAGAGCGGTTGGTCTTTACAGACCAGCTTCTGAGTCGCTTAGGACCAGATCCATATTTTCCTTGCATATTTGTGTGTTTCTGTGTTTAGCTCAAGTTAAAGGCAATGGCGAACAACGCGAAGTTTGGAAAGTTTACTCCAGAAACCTACTCCACCTGGAAGAAGCGTTCGCTGATCACATTGATGAATATTCATCACGAGATGAATCAAGTGATCGAGACTGGACCAATCAGAATCCAAAAGATGAAGACCAGGATTGGCGAAGGAGTAACAGAACCAGATGTAATGGTGGACAAGTCGTACGAAGAGTGGACCCAGGAAGATCAAGTTTGTGGTCAACTAGAATACGTAGTCATGGATTTAATCTTAAGTACTTTGTCACCAACCCTAATGGCAGAAGCCTTGGAATACGAGAATGCCAATGAAATGTGGGACTTTCTTGGCACTCTAAGCAAAGAGACGAATTAAATGAAGAGAAACAAGCTACATCAATGGGTGAGCATGTATGAATCATTTCAGTTGATTCCTGGCGAAACCGTCAAGGATATGGAAACCAGATTCAACACCATTGCAGCCGAGTTAAAGAAACTGCGAAAGACATATGAGCTTCCCGACATGAACTCAAAGATTCTCTGAAGACTGCCAAAGGATGACTGGTTTGTCAAGGTGACCAGCCAGAAGGAGAAAGATCTGTTAGCGATAAGCACCATAGAAGTGTTCACTCAACTGAAGGCACATGAATGAGAAATCATGCAAATCAACAAAAATGAAGTTGTTCGTGCTGCAGTATCCATTGAAGAACCCATCGAGGATGTAGCATTTTTTGTGAAGAGAGACATACAAAAGTGGAAAACCAAGAAACCATTCCACTCAGATCGACCAGCTCAATCCAGTCCAACAAAGGAGATCGCATATACCAGTGGATCTCAAGCTAAAGAAGAAGAATGCTCAGTCAGCGAGCTGGAAGAGAAGATGAAGAGATTACAAAAGTTGCTGTTGAAAGCCAAAGGGAAGAAGGAAGAGCTCCAGCAAAGTCAACCAACAGACTGCCGAATCACCAAGAAGACGCCAAGAACATGCTACGAATGCGATTCTCCGGATCACCTGAAGTTCGAGTGTCCTTGAGTAGATCCAGATGAAAGGGAACGATTAAGGAAACTATTTGAAAGACGTGCGTCAAAAGCAGTCACTAAGGCTCTGTTGACAAGGACAAAATTACCAAACACCCTGATCACGACGACGAAGGCTACTCATTAGAAGATGAAGAGGATGTTCTCATGGTTTTCATGGCCGACATCAACAATGATGCTAATGAAAATGAAGAGCAGACAGGAGAATCAACCCTAGCTGTCACGAGAAACTAGGTAACAAATTATGTTATGTCTGCTAATTCTACTTCATAAAACATGCATGATACCGCTGATTCATGCCACTCAAAATAAGATAAAATAATAGTAGAATTTTTGTTAAAAGAATTTTCAAAAGTTCATGCATTAAAAGATGTTTTAGTAAAGGAAAATTCCTCGCCGAAAACTCAGCTTTCTATCTTGACCGGTGTGATTAAAAAATCTAGGTCAGCAGACGAGGAATTTTCAAAATTCAGAATTAAATTCTCCTCCTTGAATGAAAGTTTTAACGTTTGAAATAGGAGAATGAAGTTTTGAAAAACAAAAACTTCGTGCAAACTACTTATCATTGTAGATTATCAAAAAGCACGAGAGATTTAGATGAAATTCTAGGTATCCAAAGGAGTTCGAAGAACTTTTCTTGATTAAGTTTTGATGAAGGAGAATCCTGCGATGCTGAATCCAGTAAATCAAAGAAAGTCATTTTTGTCCCAGCAACTGGGAAGATTCAACAACCTGCTAGAAAAGACAAGAGGGAAGATTCCAAGATAGTTACAATTGCTCAGCAGAAATGTTGGCAAACTAACGCCCGTCTGCTGATTGATCAATGAAGACTGAATTACTTGTCTACTGATAGAAAGCCGACAAAGTCAAAGTAAGTAACCCAACAGACTGTTTCATCTGCTATGAAGGTTCAAACAAACCCTAGCAAGACTAAACAATCTGCTGAGATTGTAAGGAAGTCAGCATACACACCAAGTAGGAGGAACACCTACTTGAGGCCAGAGTCTAAGTCAACACATTTTCAAAAGACTGTGAAGGCTCGGCACACTACTATACACTTATATGTTGATTCAATGCATTACTCCAATAGGAAGGGAAGGGTAGTAAAACGTGATGGCAAGAGAAATGTCAAAATCACGAAGGTTTGGATTCCCAAAGGAATGATCCAAAGAACTAATCCTGCAGGACCCGTAATTGATTGGGTACCTAAAATATAACTTCTTTGTTTTGTAGGAACAGGGTCTAGGTGATGGGTTTTGTATACTGAAAGCATTTATTATAATGTGTATACAACGGTTTATTTCTCCTATATGTTAACAATCTTACATGTATGAACAATGGTATCCTCTTGTCTCACCGATAGGGACGATCATACGGCGTGTTGTAGATCGCAGTATGATCACTTGACCTAGTGAGACATAAACCTGATCACAGCCAAGACAGCGTATGAGGATACGTCTGTCCGGATGGCTGCGTCATTGTCGGAATAAGTAGTCTGTCTTGGCTACTTGACACGCTGGTACGCAGAGGTGGCGTATTGATGGACCACAGTGAGATGTATTCGTCTGTCTGACATCAACGAATAAAAGATCTCGTTACATTGATTGAGTCCAAACCCTAACGAAGGTTCAGGGGTTTGCAAGGGTTGACTGTTGCTTTGACTTGCCATGGTGGAGAGCCTAAGTAACGTGCTCGTATATCCACATCTTGGGTAACAGCAGTTCGTGTAGTACCGCCTGAGACTGGGTTTAGGTAACCATATCCGAGTAATAGGATGGGGACATTCCCTGAGGAGCTCAATAACATTCATCGTGCCAAAGTCCTGCAGGCTGATTAATTTCAGGCACGAGTGATAAGGTTTGAGTGGTACTACTCAGGAATTATAAGATATTAATTAATTGTAGTTAGAGCTTGTCAGATGCTCCGATTAATTAATGGATGTCCGGTAACCTTAAATATGGGGATTCTCAATTAATGCAGCCCGTTCTCATAACGTGGTAATAAAGGGGTAGGTCAGTATTAATTCTATGGTGAAAAAGAATTAATATTAATTAATTAATTGTGTCCTGGGTTGTGGACATGGGAATTAATTAATTTATATGCCCACTTTATTATTTGCATTAGGTCCCAGGTCTGGCCCAAATAAGTGTGCTGAATTGAGCCCAGTAGCCCATTAGGGATAAAACCCTGGGTCTATAAATAGACCACTCTCTCTGGAAAACCCTAGCCACCTTTTGTGATTATTCAAATCAGTCAAAACCCTAGGGCAGAGAGAGAGGAGGCGCCGATCCCAAGAGGAGAAGGATGAGAATTTCGATTCTGGTCCTGCTCAAGCCACAGATCTACGGAGTCCTCACCAGTAGTAGATCTGAACAGCACCGAGATACAGATCTGAAGATCTAATCTAGAGAACAGATTCTTTTTCTCTTGATTTCTTTGTTTTCGATTTTATTCTAAGAAATTAGAGATCTAATTTCTTATTCCGCAGATAAAATCGGATTGCGTGGTTGATTTCAAGTTGGAAATTCAAACGCAAAAGATCGGTTCAGACTCGACGGAATTACGGTAAATTCCTCAATCCACAATTTTGGTTATTAAATTCATAGGAGCATGCTAGAATTTATTATGATTTTAATTATGCACAGTATTCATAAATCGATCCGGTTCAGTTTGGTTTTGGTGATTCGGTTCACGGGAAAACCCTACAATTGGTATCAGAGCCAGGTTTCTGATTTATGGCTCTATTGTTCATAATTAAATTCGATATGCACGTATGAATTTATTATTTTGTGGATGTTGGTTTTTGCTCCTCGTGGAAACCCGTGTAATTCAGTCCGCGGTGATTTATCCGTGTAGGGCTGAATTAATTTTGTAAAATTACGAGAAAATCCGTGATTAGTGTAGATTTTGAAAAATTGTAAAAGAATAGATTCTGTATTTTTTATTTTCAAAATCTGTAATTGGACGGGTCGATGACGAATAACGAAGACGGAGCTGACGGAGGGCCGGTGAGGACGACGACGGACGGCGGCACGCAGCGCGGTATGCGCGCGGCCGGGGCGTGCACCGCGCGCACGGCGCGAGTCCTGCGCACGCGCGAGGCTGGACAGGGGAGCGCGTTGCGCGCGCGCGCGAGCCTGCTGGGCGAGCGCGCGCAGCGGCACAGGGCGGCGGTCGGGTCCAGCAGCGACAGGCGGCGGCGGTCGTCGTCGGCTGATGCTGTCCCGTCACGGTGGCTCGTGTTTTGGTGGTTTGTGCAATCCTGTGTAAACCCTAGGGTTTGCATTAGGGTTAGGACAAATCATCAGATCACAAATGCCTAAATCCCAAAAAGATTTGGTGGATCAATTTTTGGAGGCCCTGGAAGATTTGAAAAAGATTTGGAATTATCCAAATAAAATTCAAATTCAAATTGTAATAGATAGAATTTATTTTTTCTATTTTTGGGGCCACGAGGAATTTTTTGTTTGTCTTAATTGTCCTCGTATGATATGTGATTTATTTATGTGCGCAATTAAGCATGTGTAGATAATAGGAAAAGCATGATTTATCGCTTTTATTATTTACAGCTTTCCAAGCATGCTTATGTGATTAATTTCTTGTTGGATTATATTTTGGGAATTTTTGGGCTTGTATTATTACATGCAAAAATTTGGGAAATATAATGACAAAGAAATTATGTGTGCGCATAAAGAAACCTTTTAAAAGAAAAATACTAAGCAGATTTTTAATTAAGATCAATAGACCTCCACAAAGCGGTCCTAGGCTGTAATTGTATCTCTTGTTCTAGTAAACGTCTACGAGTGTAGCTTGCTAGTTCCTAGAGGTGCATGGGTACGGTTGTTGGGATTTCTAGACAAACAATTTAAATCATGTTAATAGTGGGTACGGTTGTTGGGATTTCTAGACAAACAATTTAAATCATGTAAATAGTGGGAGGGTTTTGCGTAAATGTCTACGAGTGTAGCTTGCGTAGATCTCTTTCACAAGTATTCTAGGATTGATTTAAATTATAGATAACAAAAGCTTTAAGGGCTGTGCGGTATGGTTACGTGCCATGCTAAACTGTCTCTTTTGGCCAGAGTTAAATTTGTGGTTAATTGCTTAGAAGCATCTTAGAATATAATGCAAGAATTGCATCCCTGTTCTTGAGAGATGGCTTGGTCTAAGGTTTTTACTAACTATTAATTTCTAGTGTCAAAAGCATCCTGACATGGTAGTGAAATTAAATGGATTGGGGCTTAAAACCCGTAGTTCTGGTTGAGGGTGACATCGTAAATGTCTACGAGTGTAGCTTGCGGTGGGAACTCTTGGGCAATTAGTGGAAAACATTTGTATTTGATTTATTAAAAGGTTTTCAATGCATTTGTTTTCGAAGTTCTACATGTATGTTCTTATTTAAGATTCTTTATTGTTTCAGATATGTCTATGTCTACTGTCGATCATATACTTGCTCTCAATTCTCTAACTGGTCCAAACTTCCATGAATTGAGATACTGCATTGAGTATATCCTCCTGACTAAGCAACACATGTTTGTTCTTACTATGATGCCACTTGCCCCACGTTACCATAAAGTCTCTAGACGTGAGAAGGAGTACTATGACAGATGGGTAGCATCTGAGGATTTTACTTACAAGTTAATCTCAGATAACCTGTCTAGAGAACTCAAGCTCAAGTACATGGGCTATTGTAGCTCTGTAGCGATCTGGATGGACTTAGTGGCCACATTTGGTGAAGTGGAACGAACTTTCAACTGTGATCTCGTAAAAGACCTAGTCTGTAAGAGAATGGTTGATGGCAGTTCGGTGACACTGCATGTGATGATGATGGATAACACCATGAGACGATTCACACGTGGAGGTGGATGTATATCTGATCGGGCTAAGATCGATATAATCCTGAACTCTTTACCGATTTCATTCTATGACTTTAAGATGGATGTGGCTAAGAGAAGTGAGTACTCCTTGAAAGAGTTGCTCACTGATCTCATAGCAGGACAATCCTTCGTACCTTCATGGGAGTCTGAGTTATCAGATCTTGAGCACAGCTTGGGCACATTGAAAGATGTGGTTCATACTGTGTGCAAGAACATGATTGATCGCTGATCACGTGAAAGGAGGTCTAATGAAATGAAAAGGGTTGGTGTCACTTCAAGTAAGAGCGCATGCGAAAGCAAGGGACAAGGTACGTCATTTGCATTTGTAACGGAAACATGTTTAGCATCGGTTTCTACTAATTTGTTGGTAGTGGATACTGGAGCTACTGATCATGTTTGTTACATTTTGCAGGGGTTCACACCGAGGAGGGTGCTGAAGAATGACGAGGTTACCATCTCGATGGGGAATGCAGCACAAGTGAGTGCAGCTGCCATTGGAGATCTCACCTTGTACTTTGATGATTCTGTTTTAACTTTGAGAGATGTTTTGTACGTGCTGGATTTTCGGCGAAACCTTATTTCAGTTTCCAAACTTTATGTTGATGGATATTCAGTTATTTTTTATAGTGGTGTTTATATCATTGGTAATAACGGTCTTATCTGTCGTGAAATGCTGAATAATTCTCTCTATATTGTTAACTGTAATCATAAGTCTTCTGCAAGTATTGCATGTAATTCATCCGTAATTGATAATCATAGAAAGAGAAAAATTACTTCTTCTGATGAGGATCTTACATATCTCTGGCATTTGAGACTGGGTCACATCAGCTTGAAGCGGATTCAAAGACTTGCAGATGATGGTACATTGGACCTAGTCTGGGCTATACCTTATCAAGTCTGCGAATCCTGCATCGAGGGCAAGATGTCAACTAGGCCTTTCAAGGCTAGTCAGTCTAGAGCAGAGGAAGTGTTGGAATTGATCTATTCTGACTTATGTGGACCGATGTCCACGCAGGCTCGTGGAGGGTACGAGTACTTCATCACTTTCATTGACGACTACTCAAGGTACGGATACGTTTACCTGCTTCGCTACAAGTCTGAATGCTTTGAGAAATTCAAAGAGTTCAAGGCTGAAGTAGAAAAGAAGGTCGGGAAAACTATCAAGTCGCTGTGATCTGACCGCGGTGGCGAATACTTCGGTAACGAGTTCCTGCAGTATTTGTCAGAAAATGGGATTACATCCCAGTGGACTGCACCGGGTACTCCCCAGCAAAACGGTGTAGCTGAAAGAAGAAATAGGACTCTTCTAGAGATGGTAAGATCAATGATGAGTTATGCAAACTTACCAATTTCGTTTTGGGGCTACGCATTGGAAACAACAGCTTACATGCTTAATGTGGTGCCTTCTAAATCAGTTCCTAAGACACCTTCTGAGCTCTTCCTTGGTCGCAAACCTAGTTTGTGCAAGTTTAGAGTATGGGGCTGTCCGGCACACGTACTGTTGAAGGAACCTGATAAGTTAGAAAGCAGGTCAAAAGTAATGTTGTTCATAGGGTATCCCAGGCAAACGAAAGGTGGTTACTTTTACTGTCCTGAGAGTCAAAGAGTCGTTGTTAGCACCAACGCTAGATTCTTGGAGGACGAGTATGTGAGTAATCACAGGTCAAGGAGTGATATTGTTCTTCAAGAAATTGAGAACGAGAATGCAATTCCAAGGGAAGGGGAACGTGTAGATATGGGTGCACCTGTGAGAGGTACAACACCACAGACACGTTCTTCAGTGCAAGGTGTAGGACCATAAGTCGCTCCACCTACTACTGACACGACACCGATGCCTCGTCGTAGTGGGAGAGTTATTTTCCAGCCAGAAAGGTACATGTTCGTGGGTGAGTCTTCAGACTTGAGCCCGGAAGACGGACATGAGGACTCTGACCCACTGACTTATGAAGAGGCAGTGCAGGACAAGAATGTTGCCAAATGGCGTGTCGCCATGGATTCTGAAATTGAATCCATAACTGCTATGGATGTATATCAGAAAACTGATTTGCCGGATGGCTTTAGGGCCATAGGGTGCAAATGGGTATACAAGAGAAAGAAAGGGGCGGATGGAAAGATCATGACTTTTAAAGCCAGGCTGGTGGCAAAGGGTTATAGTCAGAAAGAGGGCATTGACTATGACGAAACCTTTTCACCCGTAGCCATGCTCAAATCCATCCGGATACTCCTTGCCATAGCTGCGCATATGGACCTCGAGATCTGGCAGATGGATGTCAAAATTGCTTTTCTAAACGGTTACCTTGAAGAAGGTAGGGACATCTTCCTTGCACTTCACGTTGATGACATACTCCTATTTGGAAACAACGAGGGAGTGATGTCGGAAATCAAGGCTTGGTTATCCAAACAGTTCCAAATGAAGAATTTGGGAGAAGCTGGCTACATTCTTGCGATTAAGGTCTTACGAGATCGTAAGAGAAGAATGTTGAGCTTATCCCAGGCATCCTATGTGGATACTGTGATTGCCCGGTTCAGCATGCAACTCGCCAAGAAAGGTTTGCTACCTTTCAGACATGGCGTTCATCTTTCTAGTGGGCAGTGTCCTCAGACACAGCAAGAGAAAGATGAGATGAGTCTAGTACCATATGCTTCGGCAGTGGGTAGCCTCATGTATGCAATGCCGTGTACCAGGCCAGATATCTGTTATGCCGTTGGCATGGTAGCAAGATATCAGTCTAACCCTGGACAGGCGCACTGGACTGCTGTAAAGCACATCCTCAAGTATTTGAAAAGAACTAGGAATTTCTGCCTAGTTTATCAAAGTGAGGATTTTTGCCATGTGGGTTATACGGACTCGGATTTCCAAGGAGACCAGGATGAGAAGAAATCGACCTCAGGATATGTGTTTACCCTGGGAAGTGGAGCTATATCTTGGAGGAGCTCAAAGCAGAAATGCATTGCTGACTCCACCATGGAGGCGGAATATGTTGCCGCCTCTGACGCCTCGAAAGAGGGAGTGTGGCTCCGGAACTACCTTTTGGAGTTGGGCGTGATCCCGAGTTTGCCGAGGAGCATGACAATTTACTGTGATAACTCTGGTGCAGTGGCAAACTCAAAGGAACAGCGGTCTCACAGGGCAAGCAAACACATAGAGAGAAAATACCATATCATACAAGAAATCATATCGAGGGGCGATATGCTGATTAAGAAGATTGACACTGCTGACAATCTTGCTGATCCATTTACATAGAGCTTGCCGTAGAAAGTTTACGAAAGACATATTCGTGAGCTGGGTCTGAGGTGGATGCCGACCACTGATAGTGGTTAAAGAGACAACAGACTAGATAGACGGACTGTATACTCTGTAATAGCTTAGTTATGCTTTGAGTATAAGTGGGAGATTGATGAGTTTTGTATACTGAAAGCATTTATTATAATGAGTATACAACGGTTTATTTCTCCTATCTGTTAACAATCTTACATGTATGAACAATGGTATCCTCTTGTCTCACCGATAGGGATGATCATACGGCGTGTTGTAGATCGCAGAAGACAGTATGATCACTTGACCTAGTGACACATAAACCTGATCACAACCGAGACAGCGTATGAGGATACGTCTATCCGGATGGTTGCGGCATTGTCGGAATAAGTAGTCTGTCTTGGCTACTTGACATGCTGGTGCGCAGAGGTGGCGTATTGATGGACCGCAGTGAGATGTATTCGTCTGTCTGACATCAGCAAATACAAGATCTCGTTACATTGATTAAGTCCAAACCCTAACGAAGGTTCAGGGGTTTGCACGGGTTGACTTTTGCTTTGACTTGCCATGGTGGAGAGCCTAAGTAACGTGCTCGTATATCCGCATCTTGGGTAACAACAGTTCGTGTAGTACCGCCTGAGACTGGGTTTAGGTAACCATATCCGAGTAATAGGATGGGGACATTCCCTGAGGAGCTCAATAACATTCATCGTGCCAAAGTCCTGCAGGCTGATTAATTTCAGGCACGAGTGATAAGGTTTGAGTGGTAGTACTCAGGAATTATAAGATATTAATTAATTGTAGTTAGAGCTTGTCAGAGGCTTCAATTAATTAATGGATGTCTGGTAACCTTAAATATGGGGATTCTCAATTAATGCAGCCCGTTCTCATAACGTGGTAATAAAGGGGTAGGTCAGTATTAATTCTGTGGTGAAAAATAATTAATATTAATTAATTAATTGTGTCCTGGGTTGTGGACATGAGAATTAATTAATTTATAGGCCCACTTTATTATTTGCATTAGGTCCCAGGTCTGGCCCAAATAAGTGTGCTGAATTGAGCCCAGTAGCCCATTAGGGATAAAACCCTGGGTCTATAAATAGACCACTCTCTCTGAAAACCCTAGCCACCTTTTGTGATTATTCAAATCAGTCAAAACCCTAGGGCAGAGAGAGAGGAGGCGCCGATCCCAAGAGGAGAAGGAGGAGAATTTCGATTCTGGTCCTGCTCAAGCCACAGATCTACGGAGTCCTCACCAGTAGTAGATCTGAACAGCACCGGGATACAGATCTGAAGATCTTATCTGGAGAACAGATTCTTTTTCTCTTGATTTCTTTGTTTT
>JAPKLW010001072.1:155463-181694 GCA_026898455.1 Plectranthus barbatus | reverse complement strand
CGATTAATAAACTGTGTCCAGTACATGAGATGACTTCGTTACACTATCCATGTGGGTTCGACTAGCCTTTGGGTTATTATAAATTTATCTGCTGCTGTATTTTACAGCGTTTATCACTTATGTTCATACTAAGCAAGATAAGTTGGCTCCCAGAGCTTTGAAGTGCATCATGCTTGGTTATCCTACTGGTACGAAAGGATATAGGTTATGGTGCATAGAGTCAAACCAACAAAAGGTCATTACTAGCCGGGATGTTACATTTAATGAGCTGGTGATGCCTTATTTGCATAAGAAAGATAAGGGAATAATATCTGAAGAAGCATCTGAAACAACTCATGATTTCAAGAATGTTAAGGATGAACCTGAAGTTGAAGAACAAAAACCTGAAACTTCTAGTACAGAGAAGTCTGACACCAACTCTAACAAATTACTGGTTGGCAAGAGACAGGGTGAGGAGGGAGATCCATCCTCCTAGAAGATTTTCAGAAGCAGATGCCATTTTTCTAAGCCTAAATATTGCAGAGAAGCTGCAAGATACAGAGCCAAAGACATTTGAAGAAGCATGTACAGGTTCAGAGTGTACATTGTGGCAAGAAGCTATGATTGAAGAGATGCAATCACTAAGAAAGAATAAAACATGGATCCTTGCAGATAAACCAAAGTTTCAGTCAGTAGTTGGTTGCAAATGAGTGTTCAAAAGGAAGATAGAGAAGACAGATTCATCACAAGTGAGATACAAGGCAAGATTAGTTGCAAAAGGCTTTACCCAAAAGGAGGGAGTGAATTACACTGAGGTATTCTCACCTGTTGTCAAACATTGCTCAATTACGATCCTATTAGCTATTGCAGTACAACTAGATCTTGAGCTACATCAGTTGGATGTTAAAACGGCCTTCCTACATGGTGAATTAGAGGAAATCATCTATATGGATCAACCACCAGGGTTTGCTGAACCTGGAAAGGAAGATCAAGTATGTTTGCTGCAAAAATCTCTATTTGGGCTGAAACAAAGCCCGAGACAGTGGAACAAACGGTTTGATGCTCACATGTTAAAGATTGGCTTCAACAGGTCTAAGTTTGACAAGTTTGTCTACCTGAAACAAGGTTGTGATTCCAGTTTGGTGTACTTACTCTTATATGTAGATGATATGCTTCTAACAGGGAAGCATATGTGTGATATCAAGCAAGTCAAAGCTGACTTGAAGGCAGAATTTGACATGAAAGATCTAGGTGAAGCATCTAGGATCTTGAGGATGGACGTTCAGAGGGATAGATGAGCTGGAAGATTAAAGTTAATGCAGGAAGAGTATTTACTCAAGGTTATTGAAAAGTTTGGCATGAGACAGCATAGATCTCTTGCGTTACCCCTGAATGCTGACACAAAATTGAGTGAATCAATGAAGCCGAATACTGAAGAAGAGATGAGGTATATGGATCAAGTACCTTATGCAAGTTTGGTGGGCAGTTTGATGTACATGATGATATGTACAAGGCCTGATATATGTTACTCGATTAGCATGACAAGTAGGTTCATGTCATGTCCTGGAAGAGATCACTGGAATGCTCTGATGGGAATCTTAAGGTATCTTAAGGGTACTTTACATCTTGGCTTGGTGTTTGAAAGAAAGGAAAACTCAGAATCAGATGCTCTTGTAGGGTTTGTTGATTCTGATTTTGCAGCGAGTGTGGACACAAGGAGGTCCCAGACTGGCTTTGTGTTCAATCTTTGGGGTGCTGCCATTACTTGGAAGTCAAGACTTCAATCGGTTGTAGCTCTCTCAACAACCGAGGCTGAATTCATGGCAGTAACAGAAGCTATTAAGGAAGCGCTGTGGCTCAAAGGTATTATACATGAGCTAGGTCTGAAACAAAATGTTGTGAGCATACTTTGTGACAGTCAAAGTGCGTTGTATCTGTCAAAACATCCAGTATTTCATGACAGGTCTAAACACATTAATGTCAAGTATCATTTTGTGAGAGATATAGTTGATAAAGGAGAGATAAGGTTGGAGAAAGTGTCAACGATCATAATGCTGCTCATGCTCTAACAAAGTGATTACAAGACCAAAGTTCCAATATTGCTTGGAACTAATGGGAGTTTGCTGATTCCTGTAGTCAGCTTGTGCGTTCTAATAGAACTAGCTTGAGGGAAATACTGTGATGGATATGTTTGGTGATTCGGGCATACATGAAGTCAGGAGGGAAATTTGAAGTGATGTGACTTCATGCATGTTAGTGTTTCATGCATGTTGGAATCCTAATTTGTTGAAGTGTTGTGAAGTTAGTTTGTGTCTGAATGGTGAGAAGCTGAAGTCTGTTATGTTTTGGATGTTACGTTTTTATAAGTAACCAAATAGATTGATGATACGTGTTGAGATCTGGAAATTAATTGGGAGATAGAATATTGCTGTTGGTGAATTATGTTATAGTTAGAGAGTCTGTTAATTCATCTTCTTCACTCATTCAGTTTTGAAAGAGAAAGAGAGAGTTGCACAGATCTGTTGGTGAATTCTGTTACAGTTAGAAAGTCTGTTAATTCATCTTCTTCACTCATTCAGTTTAGAGAGAGAAAGAGAGAGTTGCACAGATCTTCTGTTTTTTGTGTGTAATCTTGTAGCCAATTTCGTCCACCAATAAAATCATAGTATAACCCTCCGTGGATGTAGGCAATTGTCGAACCACGTATATCGATTTGTTCTTGTTTGTGTTTGATCATTTAGTCGCCAATTCGTAACATATATATATATATATATATATAAATAAATTATGTTGGAGGCTGAAAATGAAACTAAAAAGAAAGTTTGGATGAATTGGAATCAAGATTAGCATATATAATTAGCTGAAAATAAGAAAGCAACGAAATAAAACAGAGATTGAGATTGGGATATGGAATCAATTAGCCTTTTTATTGAATTTAGCATCCTCGCCCAACTTGGCATGTGTTTCGTCTCTCTCTCTAAAATACTTCTCGAACGCCCGCGGCAGAAACTGTGGTATCAGAAAACACATCAGATTCACCGAGAAGTAGCCCATGTTCATCAACGCTAAGCACCTCCCAAACCAATACCACGCCACGTCCTACAACATTAATTAACACAAACATCAAATATATTATTACACGTATACTACGATCGATATAATATGTAAAAACTAATAACATTAATCAAGATTAATTGATTGATTAGTTACGTTGAACTCCGCATTCGCAGGCAGGGTTTTGTTCATCCACACATCTTCCATCCAATCAACGATGATGAAGATCCGCCTCGCCGTGTAAACCACCGGCACCAGCGCCCTCACCGGCGCCGAGAACAGCGACAGCCCACTTATTATATTCTCCGTCAGTATCTGAAACGACAGAAGGAACAGATGCGGCGTCGCCGACCGGACTGCGTGCTCGTCGCCTCGAGCGAATCCGCCCAGCACGTACGCCAGCGGCAGGAACAGCCCCACCGTCGTCCCCACGATCACGTACAGCCTGAACACCTGGCTCCCCTGAAATATATCCGACGAGTCGCCGCTCCTTCCCGCCGACGGGAAAACGAGCCGCGACAGTGCGAGGAAGTAGGCCGACGCCAGCGCTGGGAAGACTAGGTCGAAGAGTGGGACGAGGCCGCTGGCTGAGAATATCATGATGAACGCCACTAGCTGCAGCTCGATCACGCGGAGGGATCCCATGACGCCGCCGCCGCCCAGGGACGCCTGCTGCTTGTGTGCCGTCGTCGTTTCATCTTTTATCGGCGGAGGCGCAGCTACTGAGACTCCCGACATAGTTGATCTGTCGAAGTAGAGAATTAAATCAGTAGAAAAAACGAAGGATTGATGACGGAGATGGAATGCCGAGACGTTATGCCGATGGGAGGAGATGAGATCCTGAGAAAAAGCAGTGCAAGTGAAACGAGAGTGGCACCGAAAGAAAAGATTTGAGGTTGTCTGAAGGAGGTGCACGTGGTTAGAATCTGTGGTGCCACGTGTCTGACTGAAGATACGTGGCTCCATTCTAAGACCCACCGTATTCTTTGTAAGCAAACCTTTTTGTTTTATATGACGGGTTTAGCCACTTAGAAATATATTAAAGAAATAATTAAAAGTAACAATTAATATATTTATAAAATCAATTTCAGATGTGGATGCATCCGAAATTCTAATTTCGCATTAATTTATGGGATGAATCTAAATACAACAACATTTTTTGTTAGGATCTAACAGTAGCAGGCCCGTTAACCCGCCTGTTACACCACCGGACCCCGATCTAGATCTGATTGGCCTAGGGTTCCACAATCGGACCTCGTCCGACCTTCAAGCTTGATCGACTCGCTTCCAGGACCCTCGGACTCCTCCGATCTGCGTACCTTAGCCTCCACAACCGAGAGGGACAAGGTGTTGGCTCAGACCTTACCGTTCTGAGCACCCCAAACCCTCCTCTGACCAAAGGAGTTGCAGGAACACGAAGGACAAGGCTTATACACTCTCTAACACTCGATCTCACCACAGAAACCTCACAAGAACACTAAGATTCGAAGAGAGAAGAAGGAGAGAACACAGAGAACAAAGAGAGAGAGCGGCGCGATTAGGGTTAGGTTTTCTTCTGAATGAGAAAGAAAACGGGTCACACAATATATATAGTGAGCCGATAATAACCGCCCCGAGTAACCGTTTAGCCCGAACCAAGCCCCGTCCCAGAAATCAATCCATAAACCCAACGAAAGGTAAGTGGGCTCGGCATAGGTAAGTGTTTGGGCTAAAGAAATAAGTAGCCCAAGTAAGCATGGCCACATATCCCTACATTTTTCTCGATCCCTTTAAAAAATAAATATTTAAATTATTATATAATATTAAGATTTTACCATGTATCCTTAATTTAAAACTTTAGTAAATAATAAAAATTAAAATCCAAACATTTAGTCTCATCTTCGTTTTCGTAAAATAAAAATAAAACCATACAAAAGCAAAAATGGATAGATCGACATCATTATGAGATAAGTGTTCCTTTCCTTTCCAGTACCTTGTGACATTTGCTTATTGATCATTGAGCTTTCTGTGATTGCATGAAAATTTCTTGTGTGTAGAGCTTAAGTTTAGGGTTACTGTTCAAATTTCTATTATGGAGCTTTGAGTGTACTGATATTTAGTTTTTATTTTTTTTCCAGCACTCCATCATCAGTCGAAGAAATCGATAACTAAATCTTATAATGCTAATTAAATCTAAGAAATTAATCTAATAATGGTGTACACTTCAAACTCCAACTCTAGATACAGTAAATTCTCATGCAGATATGGAGAACTCAATGATCAATAATGAGCCAAGATCAGAAGATACCGTGTAGTTTTACAAAGATAACTTAGGGTTTTAATTTTTGGAGAAGATAATCTTAAATCTATCTATCTGTTTGTTAGGGAATTTGAAAGAAATATCCTTCCTTTATTTTATATTTTGGTGGGTCAAAGTATGTAGAAGCCCATAGTTTCAGCTTCGTTGAAAAATATAAAGTCTTTGTATAAGTTCTTTTATCAAGTTGTAAGCTAAGACTAATCTGAATACTAGACTAATTGATATCAGTCTAGTACACCCAAAAGACTCAACAGACTAAGGTTCACAATGAACTCTACAAGTCTGGTTGACTATGAGTCTAGCTGAAGCTGCCAAGTACGAATCCAACAAGTATGGTCTCATCAATCAAACCATACTTAACAGCATAGGGACCAAGCATACTTTAAAGGATGATGTCATCAGCATGGACTTGCAAGTATGACAATAATAACATGGATCCATGTCCCAGCGCATGAAGATAAGAAGAATCGCTTGATGAAAAGTACTGAAGCAAAGGATTGAAGAAGCTTAAAGTATGCAAGCATGAAACACTAATTTTTGTTACCTAGGACAACCAGTTCAGGATTCCTCAAACTTGCAAATACTGTTGTTGTGACAAAAAGACAGACCGTCGCTGTCAGAGTCAGAAAAAGGCAGAGCAAGGGGCAGAACTTCTGAAAAAGCACAACCTACACGCCTACCAAAGCAGCCAATAGAGACATCCGATTGGACACCTTCAAATTTGTCTCTAACGGGCATTTATTTCAAACCTTCAATCTCACGGCTATAAATATCAGAGAAATCAACAAAAGAAGGTTACGATCCGCGAACCTATATCGAAACAAAAATCAAGTCTTACAGTGTACCCAAAAGCTAACACCGTCTAAGCTTACATTCGAGACTTTTTAAAGCTTTTTCGTGTGTCACCTGAGTGAACACGAGACTCAGATGCTCAGTGTTCTTGAGTTATCTACAACAGTCAAGTACATCTTGTACTCTGACTCTTACGGGCAACCTGTCGCTGAGGAGATAGTTCCCGGGGAACTATAAACACCCAATTTTGGCTATGAGGAGGCCGAGTGGTGTGCCCACACTCTAAGCAGTTGCGAAGCGAAGAACTAATCAAGGACCAAACTAGTGCACTTGTGGAACATTGGACGAGGCATTCACCGATAAACTATAGATCGTAGGAGCACCTGTAAAAGTTCTAAGCTTAGTGGATTGCCAGACCGAGTGTCTGAAGAGTGGACATAGGACGGTTTAGTTCGAACTACTATAAATCTATTTGTTATTTATTGCTTTCTTTACTTGTTTGACAGCATACTTATATTTTAAAACTGAACACTCAAGTGTTGTAATATATACTGAATTCTGACACTAAGCATAGTTGATGCTAAGTACCTGAACGAGATTTGACAAACCTAACTAACACGTCACCATCAACTTGGATAAATGCAAACTTACCTAACAAACAACTTAATTTTTGCTGTGTATACACTTAATACTCTGATAAACCGGGACCAACAAGTGGTATCGGAGCAGTCAGTCCTTACAGACTGGTCGTTTTGAGTCGCTTAGGACTGATATCCATTCCTTGCACACTTTTTGTTTGTCATATCCTAGCTCAGGTACGACCGTGATCAACATAATAATCCAGCTTCTTTAGCTTTGATAGCTCTGGTTATTTCTCATTTATTTTTTTGCTGATGACAACCTTCTTTTATTCAAAGCTAATTTACAAGGAAGGAGGTGTATCAAAGAGCGTTTATCTAAATATGATGCTGCTTCAGGATAGTTAATCAATTTGCTATCACTTTAAACCCCTTGCGTAAGGGCAACAATGATTGATTTGATTCAGAGGGAGTTGAATATACAGTCGGTTGAAGGACACTCCATTTATTTGGGTTTGTCGACCTACTCAATGCGTCAAAAGAGGGTGCAATTTGGTTTTGTTAGAGACTGAGTAGTTCAAAAGATTGGAAAATTGGAAGAATAAATTACTATTTTGTTGTGGGGGGGGGGGGGGGGGGGGTAAGGAGACACTAATTAAAATAGTGGTTCAAGTTATTCCTACTTATACAACTAGATTTACACTCGTGCGTTGCGCCAAATATTCTTCAAAAGAATATACATATGATTTTATTCAAAAAATATCATGATTTATAATATAATTTACTTTATTGAATAATAACTTATGTTTTTATTGTATATAAATGACCATATATAATATTTTCATGTTTTAGTAAAGATATTATAATAGATTAATTAAAATAATGCTAATTAGATATTATATAAAAATATATGAAAAACAATAAACTTATATAATAAACTTTCACCGCATATAAAGTTTATTCAAATTTATACCCAAAATAAAAGTATTTGCATTTACACTCCTAAAACTTGACAACTTTACAAAAGTTACATAGTGCTCACAAAATATAATTTAACTCACGATAATTGTCTATATTTCTATTTAATATCTTACATCGAATATTATGGTTTAATTTCTAAGTTTGTTCATTTTACTAACTTAATGTCAAACATTTATAAAATTATAATTATTATGTTATTTTTGTAAAAATTAATAGAAATTATGGATTAAAGTGCACTAATTCCTCAAAATAACATGAATCTAAAAAAAAATGAGGATTATGATATTCAAACTAAATTTCAAACTTGTTGTTTAGTTTTTCATTTCAAATAACTTTTTGCAATTTAGAAACTCTAAAGTTTATTTGCTAAGTAATTCAATTTATGTAAAGTTTAACAGTTTCAGAATTAAATTATTTATGAATATAATTATGTTAAATTAAATTTTTAATAAATATAATTTCAAATATTTTTTTTAAAAAAATTATTTTATTTCAACGTGAACACATTTCTCAATATATTATATAGGATGGCATATTCCAACCAAGAAGTAATAATTGCAAAAATATTACTCCTTATTAATTTATTTAATATTTTTTTATTTCAATATGTGCACAATTTTTCAAAAGTTTGGAGGGAAATCTGAAACTCCTTTAGTATATTATATAATGAAGGGATTGCTGGCAAACTGAATTGTAAATCCATAACTCAGGTTGAATTTGGATATAAAAAATAAATTATTATGCTTATGAATAATCTTATCATGCTCCTATTGAAATGCAGAAGATGGTTTATGTGGAATATCTGGATTGTAGAAACTGAAGAAATGGAGGCACAAAGATTTGATCATCGATCCTCTTTCTTGCGCAACAAGATTTAATCCTACAAGATAAAGGAATTAAATCTATTGGAATTATGAAGATAATTTTGAAAAAGATAGAGAGAGAAGAAGAATTAGACCCTCCAGATCTGATCTTCTGATCTGTATCCAAGCTACGATCCGAAAATCTGGTGAAGATTCTCCCGGAATTCTGTGCCTATTGATAACTCTCATAAAGAGTTATCTTTTGATCTCTTCTTATAAACTTTAGGTGTTGTTTTGAATAAGATTGTTACTAATCAGAGTCCTTTTTGGTTGTTTTTACATCTTTGTAATGATGGCATGTTATTTTAGCTATTGCAAGTGTTGATAAGTTTTTGCAAGCTTTTTGGTGAAGTTTTGATCAGGTTCAGAATGCTAGAGCTTCCCTGCCGCATGTTGGCAAGAAGTTATGCTCGAGCATGGGAGATGCAAAATGGACAGAAGGAAGAGGATCTTCTCTCTCCGGGACCACTTGAAGACAAGGCTAAAGCCCATTTTTGATCTTGTCTGCTGGGAGGACAGGTGTCACATTTGAAGCCAAACTCTTGTCTGGAGGGAACAATGACATTTATCCACCTGGAAGAATCCTGGAAATGGAAGGAAGATCAATGGTGTTGCAAGAAGATGCGAAAATATCAAGAAAAGGGAAAAACACTTTTGGAAGGTAGACATCAGATAATAGTTTCAGAATACACGCGCAGAGAAAACACACGAACGGAAGGAGATCGAGTAACTAACAAGCTTGGAGGAGAAGCCATTGAAGATAGATAGATCATCATCGATAGTTTGCTTTTGGATTTTGAGTTGTATATGATGACAAATGATTTCCTATTTTGCTTTATTCTCTTCGCAAGTATGAGCTAATTTCATTTAACACTTGGGTTGCAGAACAAATCACTTAAGCTTGATTATATGTTAGAATAATATTTTGTGTCTGAACTTGTCTTTGATCTTGTTTACACTCGTTTCTTGAGCACGACAGTGGAGAGAAACACATCACCTGTGGAGACCAAAAGGTGAAATAGGCCGAGAAGATTTTAGACTATTGTGTTAGTCCCATAGGCATATGAGAAAAATGCAACTTAAGAGAACTGGATTTATTGATTTTATCACTCGAATACTATGGTAAGCATAGACATATGAGGCCCGGTAGGATAGTGTAGATCTAGTAGAACGGAAGTTTGCTAGGCAGATTAAGAAAAGTTCTAAGGTTCAGATGCATGCGAGACAGAAGCTCTAGCATATAAGATAGTAAAAGTAAATTGTATTCCATGACCCGAGTGTGCGCTTTTTATTATTTGTGAACCAGTTTATTTACTATATGTTCATTCTGTGGAACGAGGAAATATTACTGATTTTAGTTTTGTTTGGAATTATAGCTTATGCATATTTCTGTTTTGAATAGTAGTTAGTCACAAACATCACATCATTTACAAGCAATCCTTAGTGCACGGTTTAAAACTCACTCCCTTGGGTTCGATATCTGGTCTCACTTGACTGTATTACTTGTGGATTGTGTATACTTGCGCATAGGTTCTATAGGTACACTATAGCACACAACAAGTTTTTGGCGCCGTTGCCGGGGAGTAACTAAAGTTAAATCTGAATGCTTTTGAATTGCTTGATTATTATAGTATATCACCTGACTTGAATGTTTGTGGAAAATAATCATTTCCTCAATGCAGGAGGGTCAGTACTTTATGAGTGAAAGGATTGTACGAGAACTATTCCCATTTGATCGAGAAATTGAGAGAACTTTCAAGAAAAACAGAAAAAGCAGAAAATTAAGAAAAAGGTTGAGGCAAATCAGAAAAGGAATATTGATGAAAAAGACAAAGTGATCAGGACATGAATGGCACCAAAATTCAGTGACTTTGATCCAGGGGTGGTAAGACTTGAGGTGCAGGCACAACATTTTGAGCTGAAACCGGTTATGTTTCAGATGTTGCAAAGCTTGGGGCAGTTAAGTGGACAAGCTACAGAGGACCCACATCTACATCTAAGGTCTTTTCTGGAGATCTGTGATAACTTCAAACTGCAAGGAGTAACACCTGAAGCTTTGAGGATGCATCTATTCCCTTTCTCTTTAAGGGATAGTGCTAAGACTTGGCTCACAAATATGACACCTGTATCTGTGACAACTTGGAATGAGCTAGCAGAGACTTTCTTGATGAAGTACTTTCCTCCTACCAGGAATGCTAGGTGTAGAAATGCAATCATATCTATTAGGCAAGATGATGAATCTGTCAGTGAGTCATGGGAAAGATATAAAGAATTGTTAAGAAGGTGTCCAAATCATGGGATACCCTATGGTATTCAGATAGAGATCTTTTACAATGGATGATAAGCTCATATTTATACTCACTTAACTATATTTTTCTCCATTGTTTCAAGTGTTTTACATTATTTTTTTACTTATTTCTATACATGAGTCTATTTTAGAGGGTGTTATGCCTTTGATGGGTGATTTTTGCAGGTTTTAGGCCAAATTTATTGGAAACCCGTACCGAAAGCAGATGATGTTCAAAGGAATAGTCACGAATTCTTCCACACATGGAATCCGAGCTTATGGAGCATCGAAATAGAAAGATCTTTGAATTAGCTTTCCAACGCAACTGGAATCGGGTCAATTGGAGTTCGGGAGCAAAAGTTATGGCCGAAACCGTGAGACTGCACAGACATATGTTTTTGTGTCGAGAAACAGGATTTGTGTCGACCGAAACAGAGGTCAAGACTCCGGAAACTTGTGATCTGCAATCTTGTCGACCGACAGGATTTGTGTCGATCGACATGGAGGCCCGAAAAAGCTGTTTTTGGCCTGTTTTGGCAGTTTTTGATATTTTTACCCAATACTCAAATTAGGTCTTTTTCCCCCTCTATAAATATGAACTCTTAGGCACGAAAATTAGACAGTTTTTCCTTGGACTTTACATTGAGTTTTGGAGTTTTTCAAGACATTGAAGGTTCCTTTTCATTTGTAAGTTCATTAATTAAATGTTTCTTTATTTTCTAGTCATGATTTGTGGCTAGAACCCTAAACAGGTTCTAGGGTTATGATTTCTTTTCTGATGCATGTCTAATTGATATCAACTCATATAGCATGGTTTAATTCTCTGATTTAATTTTATAATCTAGATTAAAAGAAGGACCGAGAGGTGAATTGAGATCTAGGTTTATAGTTAATAATTGATGGATCGAGAGATGAAAATTATTAACAGGAAGAGAGAATTAATTGTGTTTGTTTTCTGTCTCAAAAGGAAGAAACCTACATAGGAATAATTAGATAAATTATGAGATTGATTAATTTGGTGTTCTTGAGACCGAGAGGAGATAGTCACTAATTAATAATCTGGGATTTAATTGCCTGACCAAGGAATTTAATCCACAAAAATCTATGTTTCCCCATTACTGAGTTGATTGAGATTGCATGTCGATGATTAGATTATCTGCCCTAGGATTTGTGTTTCCCTTTATTGTTTTCAAACCCTTTATTTTCTTGCATTGTCATCTTTAATTTACAAAACAAAACCCCTTTTCTATTTTCCTAAAACTTCTATGTCCTAGAAATTATAGCTAGTACTTTGGATTTTTTGTTGCACAGTCCCTGTGGGATCGACCACCTTAGGGTGTAAAAAATATTATTTGCTCGCTGCTTATAAACTTTAGGTGTTGTTTTGAATAAGATTGTTACTAATCAGAGTCCTTTTTGGTTGTTTTTACATATTTGTAATTATGGCATGTTATTTTAGCTATTGCAAGTGTTAATAAGTTTTTGCAAGCTTTTTGGTGAAGTTTTGATCAGGTTCAGAATGCTAGAGCTTCCCTGCCGCATGTTGGCAAGAAGTTATGCTCGAGCATGGGAGATGCAAAATGGACAGAAGGAAGAGGATCTTCTCTCTCCGGGATCACTTGAAGACAAGGCTAAAGCCCCTTTTTGATCTTGTCTGCTGGGAGGACAGGTGTCACATTTGAAGCCAAACTCTTGTCTGGAGGGAACAATGACATTTATCCACATGGAAGGATCCTGGAAATGGAAGGAAGATCAATGGTGTTGCAAGAAGATGCGAAAATATCAAGAAAAAGGAAAAACACTTTTGGAAGGTAGACATCAGATAACAATTTCAGAATACACGCGCAGAGAAAACACACGAACGAAAGGAGATCGAGTAACTAACAAGCTTGGAGGAGAAGCCATTGAAGATAGAGAGATCATCATCGATAGTTTGCTTTTAGATTTTGAGTTGTATATGATGATGAATGATTTCCTATTTTGCTTTATTCTCTTCGCAAGTATGAGCTAACTTCATTTGACACTTGGGTTGCAGAACAAATCACTTAAGCTTGATTATATGTTAGAATAATATTTTGTGTCTGAACTTGTCTTTGATCTTGTTTACACTCGTTTCTTGAGCATGATAGTGGAGAGAAACACATCACCTGTGGAGACCGAAAGGTGAAATAGGCCGAGAAGATTTTAGACAATTGTGGTAGTCCCATAGGCATATGAGAAAAATACAACTTAAGAGAACTGGATTTATTGATTTTTTCACTCGAATACTGTGGTAAGCATAGACATATGAGGCCCGGTAGGATAGTGTAGATCTAGTAGAACAACAGTTTGCTAGGCAGATTAAGAAAAGTTCTAAGGTTCAGATGCATGCGAGACAGAAGCTCTAACATATAAGATAGTAAAAGTGAATTGTATTCCATGACCCGAGTGTGCCCTTTTTATTATTTGTGAACCAGGTTATTTACTATATGTTGATTCTGTGGAACGAGGAAATATTACAGATTTTAGTTTTGTTTGGAATTATAGCTTATGCATATTTATGTTTTGAATAGAAGTTAGTCACAAACATCACATCATTTACAAGCAATCCTTAGTGCACGGTTTAAAACTCACTCCCTTGGGTTCGATATCTGGTCTCACTTGACTGCATTACTTGTGGATTGTGTATACTTGCGCATAGGTTCTATAGGTACACTATAGCACACAACACCTATCGAGAAGCAAAATTTCTCCTCATTTCTTAGATCTTTTGTCGCTAATCACAACTCCCAAATACTGGTTTGCTGCTTAGCAACTTATGATCTTGTGGTGTGTTGAGATTTGAGAACCTGAGGGGTATTTATAGGAGAATTCTAATCTCGGATGGACTTGAGCTTTCGTGGACCAGGCCAGGGACCAGAATGCAAATTGCAAATAAGGTCTATCAATTAATTAATTGTCATATTCAAACCATAATATTATTAATTAATTAATATTGACTCATGCCACTAGAAAATTAATACTGTCCTACCTTATTTTTACCATGTTATGAGGAACCAGTTGTATGGGTTCGGTATATCTCCATATTTAAGGTTACAAACATTCATTAAATAATTTAAGCTCTGACAAGCCAATAATTTAATTAACATCTTTTATTCCTAAGTCAATCCACTCAACCCTTTTCACTTATGTTTGAACTAAATCAGCCTGCAGGACTTTAGTATAATGAACCTTTTGAGCTGTTCAGGGAATGTCACCATTCTATATTGTATATGGTTACATAGTTCCAGTCGCAGACGGTCATACACAAACTAATACCACCAAAGATACAGATATACAAAATCGACTAGAACTTTTCACCATAGTATCTCAAAGTAACACACAAGTTTGTGTATACCTTCGTACCTTCACCTAGGCTTAGGATTCCATCAAGTCATCAAGATCAAGATTCCTTTAATGTCAGATAAAAGAATCAATCTTAACTTAGGTCCTATCAATGCGTACCACACGCACCAACATACCACGCAACCAAGATAAGCCACTTATTACTACATGTGCTGCAGCCTATACCGACAGTCTATCCTGTGACTGTCTCAGTTGTGATATTGTTTATATCTCGCTAGGTCAATCGATCCATACGGTCTTTCGTGATCAGTAACTCACCGTATGATCTCCATATCGACGAGATAAGAGGATAAGAGAGTTTGTGATATATGTTTGTTAATTCAGACAGGAGATGAACATATAACATTAATGATTTTCAGTATATTAACCTATAAACCTTGTACATAATATACCAATCATAATGCTTTCAGTATATAAATCCATCATATAAATGTCTTGTTTTAAATTGCCTAAGACTCTATGCAAGGAGATCAATAGAGCTTGTGCCCAGGTTTGGTGGGAAGACACAAAGAGCAAGCATAGCCTGCATTAGAGTAAATGGAAGAATTTATGCAAGCCAGAAAATATTGGACGAATGGGATTTCGTGAACTTGGAATTTTTAATAGAGCGTTACTTGTCAAGAAGGTTTGGAGGATGAACAATCCAAATGTTTTAGTTAGCAAGATTGTTAAGGCGAGATATTTCCCAAGTATCTCAATTATGGAAGTTAAGTTAACAACAAATTCTTCTTTCATCTGGAGGTCTTTATTTTTGGGAAGAGTCGGGCAAAAAAATGCAGTTTTTGGAGGGTCGGCAATGGAGAAAATATTGATGCATATTTGAGAGGGACATCACCTTAGCCAAAATTTTTGATTGTATAGACTCAAAGGTGGCACATTTCATCAAGGCAAATCGCAAGTGGAATGAGAATGTTCTTGACAAATTTTTTTAGCCACTAGTGGTGAAGGCTGTCAAAGAAACGATGGTGGATATTTCGAAAAAGGGCAAATTAGTTTGGAAGTTTGATGAAACTGGTCGGTTTTCTATTAAATCAGCTTATCTGGTTGATTGAATTTTTACTAACCAGATGAAAATCAAGTGGTGAAGAAAGTTGTGGAATAGACTTATTTGGAATTTGAAACTTCCCTTCAAGATTAATTTTTTTTGTGGAAAGCTTTCCATGACTTTATTCCGGTGGCGGCTAACTTGTGTGCACATCATGTCCCGGTGACTAGCTTATGTGAGTTTTGTGGGAAAGACTGGGGTACTCTGGTCCACTCTTCGTATTTTTGTGAGAGGACAAGCAAAGTTCAAAGGAAAAGTAATTGCTGGAAGCTGCTAAAACTCTATAGTCACTTATCAATTTTTGGTATCGATTGTACTATCAAAGATAAAATGACAAAAGAGGACTTTGAAGTTTGGGGTGTTCTATCTTGGATGTCTTGGAATCTTCGTCGCTCTTTCAAGCATGAGAAGGAGGATGAACGATCAATTTTTTAGGTTATTGATGCACAAGCTTATCTGCTTATTTTTTTTAAAAAGCTCAATTTACTTGGAGACTGGAGCACAATATGAACATTTGCTTGGGTGATCATTGTTGGTCTCCCCTAAAGCCAGGTTTTTTTAGATTGGATGTTGATGTCCATTTTAATGAAGAATTGAATTCTTTTAGAGTTGGGGCAGTTGTAAGGGACAACAAAGGTGTGGTTTTAACGGCGCTTGCAAAATAATTGCAAGTCTAATGTTTGTAGCAAAGTCTGAATTGATTGCAACTTTTTATGGAATTGGACTTTGTTTGCAAAAAAATTTTGGGCTGATTTTTCTCTTTTTGAATTCTATTATTGCAGTTCGCGAGCTCAATGAACTACAACCATTTTGCAAGCGACATGGCTTTAACTATCTTGAAATTGAGGAAAGGTATTTTGGAAGGAGTTTATCATATGTTTAGAGATGTAAATAAATTTGTTCATAAGTTAATAAATGTTGGTGCAAGTTTAGATGATATCACAATTAGACGAATACATTTTCAAATTGGTTGCTCCATAATGTAACTCTTGATATTTGAGTGATAAAAGTGGTTTTTTTTTTAAAAAAAAAAAAAAGTAGTTGACTATGAAAAGGCAATAGCCATGGTTGGAGAAAGTGATGCAAGCTGAAACGGCTGATCCAATCAAAGTGAGGAGGCTGAAAATTCGCATTTTCGTACATGGATTTGACTTTCTATAATGTGATATTTAAGGAAATCTTAAATACAAGTCACCATCATTATTCCATGTTGCAATATGTGCGACTGTTTGGGTTAATTATGTTAATGGCATGTAATTTCATTTATTTTAACATTAAGTTTCGAAATTTGTAAACAAAATATTCATATTTC
This sequence comes from Plectranthus barbatus, assembly GCA_026898455.1. Classification (NCBI taxonomy): domain Eukaryota; kingdom Viridiplantae; phylum Streptophyta; class Magnoliopsida; order Lamiales; family Lamiaceae; genus Plectranthus; species Plectranthus barbatus. The sequence continues at coordinate 165,120 of JAPKLW010001072.1, read as the reverse complement.
AAACATATTAATTTTTATTTTATATTGACTATAGAGATCTAACCGTTAAAGAGTTGTAAATTCTCTCTATGGCGCAATTTTAGGAATTACTTTGACAATTTGACCAAATCTTGGACATAAATAAGTGGTAATTAAATAGGAAGCAACCAATGGGCATTCAATTTATTTATCCTAAAAATAGGAAAAAAATGTAAAAATTGCTTAATGGTTCCCGCGGCGAAACCGACCAACTAGTCAACGATTACCACCCAAAACGTTACAACGTGTGGCCACTCGTGCGCCGACACGTGTCGGGAGCAGACATGCCTCCGACTTCAGCCTCTCCGATTTCTCCACGTGTCCCGTAACCCCTCCCGCCTCGTCAAAATCTATCCGTTAACCCTAGTCTTCCATTCCTCCAGCTATCTCCAACGTCTCTTTTTCCAGAAAAAATAAAGGAAAAAAGAAAAAAAAAAATCGAAAATCGGAGAAAAAAGGAAACAAAATAACGAATGGGGAAGCTAATCTGCGACTCGACGGCGTCGTCTCCGGTGATCCCGTGGCGCGACCCCACTACCACCCCCTCCTCCGATCTCGATGGCCAGGCGTGCGTTGCGCCGCCGCCTCCGGAGATCAGCTGGGAGAGCGTTCCGGGATTGGAGGACCAGCTGAAGAGGCATTTGGCAAGGCTCTACTCCAAAGGTATCCTGTGGAAACACCCCGATGATAAGAACCTCAACATTGTGTTCAGGCTCGTCCACGGGGGCGAGGTCGAGTCGGACGGCAATTGCCTCTTTACGGCGGCGCGTAAATCCATGGGTATCGAGGCGTCCGCGCGGGAGCTGCGTCTCAGGACGGTGAAGCGGTTCGTTGAGGATCTTGGATCGGTTGACGAGGACACGAGGAGGTTCATCGAATCGGCGATTAGGCATATGTACTCGCCGGATCTGAAGTCTGGTTGGGGGATCCATGTTGTCCAGGAGGTTAAGCTTCTGGCCAAGAAGGAAGATCGGGAGGGTTTGGATGCCGCCATTGAAGAACTCGTGCAACTCGGCATGCATAGGTATGAATTTCAAGATTTCCCGATCTATTTTCGACTTTTAGATCTGGGCGATTATGGATCTATTAATTTTTATTGTGGTTGAGAACTGAAGATGAAATCACGATTCCTCGCCATTATTTTGGTTTTCCTTGGGGCAGATTTTCTTCTATAATTATTGTTTCATGTTTTCTGCTTGTTATTTTCTCTTCATTTGGTTATTTGGACAATGGCTCTCGTGGCCGTGGGTGTTTGAAATTCTTGATAGGAGTATAGGGAACCTTTTTTTCCTTACCGATTTATGTATATTTTTTCAAAGAAGCTAAATACAGATTTTGGTGTTTTAACAAAGTTTGTCAGCAATTTGCAGATCAAGATTTTATCGATTTGCTTACAATCGAGAAAATATATGATGTAAGAAATCAGTTCTGAGTTCAGAGCTGCTTCTGTTTTTTTCCCTTCCTCTTGAAGAGCTAGTTTTGATTTGAAAAATTGGGGCACCGAATTAACCAATCTTTTTTTGATGTGATTGGATATTTCTCATCTATTCTTTCTTTTAAATCTTGTACTCCATGGATTCAAATAATGATGATGTAATAGCGTTGAAATGTATGTTGTGGTGATAGAGAAATGGCTGCTGAGTCTATATACATAGAAAGATGTGTTGCCGTGGATGATGGTCTGAGTTGGGCCAAGTACATGTCAATATCTGGTTCGCCCGAAGACAAATACAACATTATCAATCTTCAGTACACGGAGGAGGGCCTCTTAACCGTAGATGAGAATAGAGGCGGTCATGCTGCTGCCTTTGGAGATGACATTGCAATTGAGTGCCTGGCTACCGAATTCAAAAGGGAAATATTTGTGGTAAGAGTAAGACCTCTCTTTCTTTTTCTGCACTTACATTGTAGCCATATGATTAGGAATGCCCTTTACATTGCTGAATGCTGATGCTAATGTTTCTCTCAAGATTAGGATCAGACAACAACCATATGTTGTATTCTTCATCCTAAAGGTTAACCACAACGTATGTGTTGTTTTGGAAATTTGTATCTGCTAAATTTTCTCATCTGCAATGATAATTGAAGAAACATATTGCTGAGTTTTTTTATACTATGCATCAGCTGCAAGCACACGGATCAGATGCTATGGTTGACGAAGACAATTGTGTTTTCTTCTTACCTCATCGTCCAAGAAGTGAAATATGCGAACCTCCATTCTTTCTCTTCATGAAAGGAACAGGTAAAAACTCTAGCTAGGAACACATTTCTTTGACGTTACATATCTTGAGTAGACTAACAAAATGAAATCACAGGATGGTGTGGAGCTGGTGCAGACCACTATGAACCTCTGGTGGCTCATCGTTCGGTGCCTATCTCCCCGGAGAAAGTTGCCTTGGTACTCTGAAACCATTTTTGTTGCTTCAAGGGTGTAGGAGTAGAGATCACCAAGTGCAGCGGTTGTTATCAATTCTAGTTTTTTTTTTTTTTTTTTTGGGTTGACAAAATTTATGATTTTTTTGGAAATGTTTGGCTGCAGTGGCATGGGAGCAACCCATGTTACTGTTAGCTTAGCGTGGTGATTGTAGTTGGTAGGCCGGCTTTTTGTTTTGTAGTTTATTGTGAGGAGGGGGTTGGTTACCTGTTTTTATTATTATTACTATTATTATTATTTTTTGGTGCCGGTTCGGTTTTAAACTGGACCGGGTCCATCTTCTGTTGTACGTGGTCCATTGCTTCAATGATGGAAATGAGCTTTACCTTTTTACTACTGTGATCTTCTTTTCTTTAACCTAATTTTTGCATTTTCATGGCTACTGCCACCTTTTTCAAACTCACGAGTTTCACCCTTTTTTTTTTATTTTTTTTTTATGAAGTTGCTTGCTCGTGAAATTCGTGTTTGCATCATTTTCAGTTTCTGAGATTTGACCTGTTGCTTAACATGTTCCATTCACTTTTTTTTTCATATTTAAAAACCTTTAAATAAAATATTTTAGAATTGATATTTTTTAAATTGAGTTTGCGATCATGCAAAACATAGAATATGAATGTTTCAATTTTATTTTCTTTATTTAATGAGACAAAAATAATGTATTCTAGTGAAGATTATGTTAGGAAATAATATATCAAGTCAGATATTTTACTAGTCGAGAGAGGAGAATCAAGCGAGTACAGTTTACTAGTAAAGAAAGAGGAATACAATTTTAGTCATAGAAAATATAAACTAATTGTTGGTGTAAGGAATAAAGGAGGAGGACACTATTTATAGTTGTGGTCCATCTTTACACAATCAATGTGAGACAGCTAAAAACATTAAATCTCCACAACTCAACAATCTTTAAAGCCACAACCGATGACATCCTTCCTGCAATCCAATTATGAAAGTAAGTGTCAAGTGTCAGCTTTTAATTGGATAATTATATTTTATATAATAAAATATATAATTAATAAAAAGAATATATAAAAATTATATCATAATTTATCATTTTTTTCTCTTTCTATAAAGAGAGCTTAATATTGATGTATTTTCACAAACAAACCAATTTTATTTATAATTTCTTTTATTATGTTTATGAATTTAAATTATATTTTATATATTTTGTAAATTTCTAAAATTTTATAAAAATTAATATAAAGAATATATATTAATAATATAAAATAAAAATAAAATAGATTGTAGGTTATGTGAAAGTCATTGTAGTGAGTAAAAAATAAATTAGGTTGTGGATTGTATGTGGAGGAGAGAGAAATTAAAAAAGTTGGGTTGGGTTGGGTTGTGTTGTGTTGGGTTGTTTGGTTGTTTGGTTGTTGTAGTAGATAGCCTAACATGGAGATTGTAATAATCTCCATGTATGATAGTGTCAAGTCCTCATCCTCAAGTTTCGAGCAAATTGAAGCCATGCACAACTTCAACCTATCAAAAGTAATGACCTTTGTTGACATATTCGCATGATTTTTACTTCCTTCAATCTTCTCCGACTGCAACACCTTCGTCTCTAACAAGTGACAAATGTATTGATACTTCAACTGAACATACTTTGTTCTTGAGTGAAACGTTGGATTCTTCACCAAGAATATCATACTCTGGTTATCACTGTAGAGCACATTACAAATCTTCTCCATTTCCAACTCACTCAAGAAACTCTGAAGCCATGCCATCTCATTGCTTGCTTAGGTAACCACATACGCAGCCTCCGCAATCGACATCACTACTATCTTTTGTAGTTTCGATGCCCAAGAAATCATTGTATCACTAAATGTAGACACATAACAGCTAGTACTCCTTCCATCAAGATCATTTGATGCTAAATTCGCAATAACAAATCCTTGCAAAGTAAGATCACTCCTACCAAAATACAACGCCACGTTAGTCGTACCTCGCAGACATCTCAAGATTCACTTCATTGCTTCCCAATGTTGTTTATTGGAATCACAAATGAATGTACTCACAACTCTCACCACATGTGCAATGTCTAGTACCGTACTCACCATTGCATACATAATACTCCCAATAGTCAAAGCATATGGTACTATCTGCATCTCAGCACGCTCCTCCTTAGTGCTCGGACATTTTTTCTTAGACAACTTGAACTAACTGTCTAACAGAACACTAATTGGCTTAGCATCTCGCATGTTAAATCTCCCTATGACCTTCTTGATATATTTTGCTTGCCATAGATAAACCATTCCAGGGGCTCTATCTTTGCTGATTTGCATTCAATAAGATTTGATTCACTTCAGGCTACTCATCTCACTAGCACTGGAGCCTGTAAGTTACATATCATCCGCCGAATCCGATCTCAAGCATAAAGCCATCGAACTTCTTGAACCATTATCTTGGAGCCTATTTTAACTAGTACAGACTCTTTTTTAGCTTACACATGAGTTTTGGACCCCCTTTTGATACGTATCCCTTTGATTACTTCATGCAAATATCACCATCCAAGTCTTCATGGAGAAATGCTGGTTTCACATTTACTTGCTCTAAAAGAGAATTCTCTTCAACAACCATACTCAAAACATTTCGAATGGTTGTTAGTTTCACAATAGGGGTAAATATATATGTATAGTCAATGGCATATCTTTGTTGGAAACCCTTCACTACCAACCATGCCTTATACCGCTTGCTCCCATTGGTCTTAAACTTGATCTGATACACCCACTTGCTATCAAGAGCTTTTTTGCCTTTGGGGAGTTCGACATCCTCCCATGTCTCATTTTCTAAACAGGAGCTAGTTCCTCACTCTCACCAAGTATTCATTTGTTTACATCATGTACCTGTCTTGCCTCTGCATGGCTTTCAGGTTCACCACAGTCAATAATAGTAAGTAATTAGAGGGTGAATACTTATTTGGTGCACGTCGCTCTCTATATAGGCATTGTGATGGTGGTCGGGTCCTTGGCTCAACATCGACAATATCTTCAATTTGAGTTCTATTGCTCCCACCGAAGTTGGTGTCCAACTCCACCAACTAACTGCCAAACTTTGGTGAACTCTCCTTATCTTTATTCTTATAAAGCATTTGTTCATTGAACATGACATCTCTACTACGGATAATTTTTTTTTTATTTTTCTCGTCCCAAATCTATATCCAAATTCATCACCTGCATAATCAATAAACATGCATTTGATAGATTTTTCCATCAAGCTTACTTCTTGCAGCAGAGTCAACTAAAACATATGACACACAACCAAAAATATATAGGAATGATAAATTTACCTTCTAATCAGACAAGGCCTCCTCTAGTATATCATTCCCCAAGGACGTAGACGATCCTTTATTTATCAAGAATGCAATGGTACTGACTGCATCCGCCCAAAGCACATTTGGTAGTCCACACTTAAGCCTCATGCATTTGGCTCTCTCATTCAAAGTTTTATTCTTTCGCTCAGCAACACCATTTCGTTGTGATGTTCATCTCACCGTACTTTCCATGCAAATTTCATTCTCCTTGTAGAACTTGTGGTGGTCATTCTCACCACCATTGTTGAATCACAGGCACTTGACCTTCAAGCCTATCTCATTCTCTACTAAGACTTTCCATTTTCAAAAGGTAACAAACGCACCAGATTTATTTTTGGAAAAATAAATCAATACCTTTTTAGTGGAGTCGTCAATGAAGGTCACGTAGTAAGATGCTCCACCAAGCAAAGCCATAGGTGCATGACCCCAAAAATCGCTATGCACAAGCTCTTACTTCTCCTTCTTCAATTTTTTCCCCATGTCGAAAAGCTCACCCTTTTCTGCTTCCCGAATATGTAGTCTTCACAAAGACCAGTCTCAACCGATTTGAGTCAAGACAGTCATCCTTTATAACGCTCATATGACCTACACAACAATCAGTGGCGTATCCAGAAATTTAAAATTGGGGGTACAATATATGAATAATATTTAAAAACATAAATAATTATTATTTGATATTTAAAGTTCCATATGAAAAATATAAATTAACAAAGAAAATACCATTATTCAAATAAAATTACAACGGTAATTGGGTCCGACGAGTCTTCATCTTCTGAAAGCGATCTACGACATCATCATCTGAAACTTGAAGAAAAATATCCCTCTCAATGAATGTGACCAAACAATCATTTAATAGTTGGTCGCCCATGCTATTCCGCAACTTATTTTTTATATAAGTCATTCCTGAAAATACTCTTTCAACACTTGCAGTGGCAACAGGGAGAATCAATATCAACTTGATCAGCAAATAAACAGCTGGATAAGTAATATGCTTTTTTGTTTCAACAAGCATTATCAAGAGTCCACCAATATCATACATATTCTGAAATCTTGCATCTCTTCGCATGTCTTCAATAAATATCTCAAGTTGAAACTCAAGAGCCATCAATTCAATACTTGGAAATTCACAAGGGTAAAATGTAGCTAGTTTAAGTACCTTTTCCTTATGAAATGAAGAGAAACCATTTTTAGGACTTAAGCAAGTCATGCACATAAGTAACTCCGTATTGACTTCATCAAATCGCTCATTGAGTTCTTGAACTTGTAAATCAATCACTTCCACAAATAACTCAAAGCGAAAATGATGAAAGTTTGTCACTTGTGAAACAAAACGCTTTGACCTTCCTCGTGGAATATAAGGAGCGATCATATCATGAACAACAATATCATACTTGGTGCAAAATTGACCAACCTTATCAAATAGAGTCTCCCATCCACTATCTCGGGTTTTTTTTGCAAAAGATCCTCAGTTAAAGAGACAAGGGACATGGCATTAACAATATCCTGATCCCTTCTTTGCAAAGCAAGGCACAAATCATTAGTGTACCCAAAAATAGTTAACATCAAGTGCGCCAGAAATGAGAATTCAAATGACTCTAGTGAGTACAAAATGCCTTGAGCTTTGACCCTATCTTCTGCAAGAGATGCATTATTCCCAAATGTCTCAAGAACCTTAATAATTGTAGGAAATAAGTGGATAACATTTAAAAGTGTTTTGTAATGAGATCCCCAATGAGTATCACCATGCCTTTTCAAACCAAGTTATTGATTTAAACCTGATCCACTCTCAACATCACCCACTTCTAGTGCTTTTGCAACTTCTTGAACTTGGTATTCTCGAATCATTTATCTTCTCTTACAAGAAGCCCCAAACAAATTTAACAAGTTTGCAACAGTCTCAAAAAGCCAACAACAATCATTATTTTTTTTAGCAACGGCTACAAGTGTTAACTGAAGCTGATGAGCAAAACAATGAACATAGTAAGCACTTGGAGTATCCTTTATAATCAAAGTCTTAAGCCCATTTATCTCACCTTTCATGTTGCTAGCCCCATCATACCCTTGACCTCGAATTTTAGATGGACTTAAAGAATGTTCCACAAGTAAAGATATTATTGCACTTTTCAGTGATAAAGCAGTGGTATCTCCAACATGTACAAGTCCAAGAAATCGCTCAACTACTTTTCCTGTTTTACCATCAATATAACGCAAGCAAAGAGCTAACTGTTCTTTTTTAGATATATCACTTGACTCGTCAGCCAATATTCCAAAGTAGTCATCGCCTAGTACTTCAATAATGTGCTTACTAGTTTCTTTAGCACAACAATTGATGAGATCTTTCTGAATAATAGGAGATATCATCTGATTATTTCTTGGGGCATTTTCTAAACTGACACTTTTATCATTTTCATTGTGTTCAGCTAACCATTTCAAAAGCTCAAGAAAATTCCCCCGATTACTAGACTCCTCACTTTCATCATGTCCACGACATGGCAAACCTTGACGCAAAAGAAACCTCAAGCAAGAAAGTGAAGCATACAAGCGAGTTTTATATTCACTTCGAATCACATCACTCGCATTATCAAAAATATGCATTATGGATTTTTTTTCTAGAGTCTCTCAAATTCACATATTTCTCATAAGCAATATTGTGAGCACTTTTAACTCCACCCACATGCTTCTCAAACCTAGAAGGCTTATTCCATGATCTAAATCCATCATTAATAAATGCATCTCCTCCTGCGTTGATCTCGATTTCATTTTTGAACAGATAACAAACAAAACAAAATGTTGCATCTTTCTCAATACTATACTCAAGCCAATCATATTTCTTGAACCACGATACACTAAATCGACGCATACCCCCGAGATCTCTTTGAGGAAAATCATGAGTTTTCGGCTGACAAGGTTTTTTAAGAATATATGCTCTCCTTATTGCATTCCGTTGGTTCGGAGGGTAATCCATAATGCTTATTCTTTTTCCCGGATCATGAGGAAGAAGCTCAACATCATATAATAATTCATCCTCCTCTAGTGATGCACTACTAATACATGGACCACTTAAGTCTAATTCACTATTAATGGGACTTATCTCAGCATCTTTTGAAATTGACGAAGATGTTACATCTAATTTTGCTTTCTTAGAGAAGAACTCTCGAAGATCAGGTTGCTTTTTCATTGCCTTGATTTTCTATCCTGAATATTCAATGTTGAAACAAAATTTCAACCTTATATTATAAGAAATTTTTTGAATAAGGTACTAAATATATAAAAAATCTCAACCATAAAGATCAAGTTAAACTATGTCCTCTATCACAAAACAGTTTCATCTAGAAGGATTTGCAAATTTTAAAATAAAAATTGGGAATATAAACCTATTTTAAGAACAAAAGTCCATTATCATCATGCCATAGAGAATCAGAGATCTTATATTGCAAAAAGACAATTCATCTTATCATCTATTATCTCAAAACAAACTAATAAAATAATAAAATTCCAAAACAAAAAACATATTGAATTCTAATTAATACAAAGAAACAATATTAAAAACTAACCTCAATTTAATTGTCTTGTTGGAGTAAAGCTATCAAATGTGGAGAAGGGGCTGGGGCAGGTGGGCAGCGACAAGGGTGGAGTGGAGAATGGACAGCGACAGGGGTGGGAATGGAGGTTGACGAAGAGTTTGGGGTGAGAAATTAGAAATTAAAAATTTAGTAATTAGGGTTTTTTATTAAGTAAAATATATTTACAGAATATATATATATATATATAGTAAAAAAAAAAAAAATTTAGGGTTACAGTTGTACCCCAAATATTAACGTAGATACGCCCCTGACAACAATGTCATAAGTTTACATTACTATTCTCTTCTACGACAATGACACAATTCCAAGAA
>JAPKLW010001072.1:116216-145463 GCA_026898455.1 Plectranthus barbatus | reverse complement strand
TTCTGCACAACCTTCTTATCCCCATGCATATTCAAGCACGGACTCATACCTGCATTAATATCATCTCAATATATAACACCTCCTCCACTCACAATCGCTCTACATCTCAATCTATAAATATTTACCCAAATATAACTTATACATATAGATATTGAGCTGAGGGGCTATACAAATTGTAATAGCTCCATTTATTATGATGCATCGACCCTATATGTGAACAGGAAAAAGTATAATGGCTTCCTATTTTGTACAATTAATTGTTTTAATTTTGATTTATTAATATCATATTGATTAATTATTCGTATATAATTGAACCCCACAAAATGCTGAAAGTCTTTAGATTTTAAAACTATGATCATTTAAGTATATAGGTGAAACTGGGTTAGAGGTGGAGTGTGTAAGTGGGATTATGTATTAAGAAATAATAGTGATTGCGGATTAGTTTAGAAGAAATTAAGAAGAAACGAAAAGGTTGGAGATTGAACCATAAATATACATTGTTTTCCTTATTAGAAAATTTTCCACTACTACTCTATAAAAGCAAAGTGGAAAGAGACATATTGTGGCGTCTGTTGAAAGGCCATTGGGCATGCATATTGCGAATCTGATTATATTCATTTTTTAGAAACTAATATACAATTCATGCTTTAGAGTCATCTGGAATCCATCCTGTATTTCCACATATCGATTCATGTACGGATCCATGTATCCGAGATGATCTACTCTTGATAGATCAACAATATTTGCCTCAATGAATTATTGTATTATTGATTACATATATATAAAAAGGTACAAGATATGAATAAATCTTTGAAGATATATAAAATAACAAATCTATGAGATACCCTAATGAGATATAGGTATATCTTTTGCATGCATATCTTCATGCATATTATTCTAATATCCCCCTCAAGGGAGACTGTGGGAAACCAACAACTCGAAGCTTGCTACGAAAGAATTCGAAGAGAGGCCGCGGCAGTCCCTTGGTGAAAATGTCTGCAACTTGTTGTGAAGATGGAACGAACTCGGTTCGAAGCTTATTTGCATGGACAAGCTCACGAACAAAATAATAGTCAAGATCAATATGCTTTGCTCGTTTGTGCACCACCGAATTTTGTGTGAGAAAGATAGCACTGTTATTGTCACAAAATAAGGACGGCGACCATGGAAGCTTGAGTCGGAGCTCCAAAAGTAAATTAGATAGTCAAATCACCTCAGCCGCTGTATTCGCAAGAGCTCGATATTCCGATTTGCAACTCGATCGTGAGACAGTTGGTTGTTTCTTGGCACTCCAGGAGACAAGATTTCCTGCAAGAAAAAGAGCATAACCATATGTAAAGCGTCGTGTGTCCGAAAAATACGCCCAATCGGCGTTGGAATAAGCGACGAGGCCGCAATCGGAGCTGCAGGACAATATCAACCCATGATTAATAGTCCCTTTAACATATCGGAGAATTCGCTTAATGGTCTGATAGTGCTCGTCAGTTGGGGAATGAAGGTACTGACTAGCCAAGTCTACTGCAAACGAGAGGTCCGAACGTGTAATCGTCAAGTATTGCAAGGCACCAACCAAGGAGCGATATTGAGTGACATCGGCGAACGCCTGACCGGCGGACTGAAGGGTTGTTCCAACTGCAAGGGGTGTAGCGACCGATTTTGTATCCTGGAGATCCAAACGAGCAAGAATACCTCTAGCGTGTTTAGCTTGCGAGAGAAATAAACCATCAGTTGTGTAGGTTATCTCCACACCAAGGAAATAGTTTAGCCGCCCCAAATCTTTGATGGAGAATTCATGATTCATGTTGAAGATGAGGCGCGAGATAGATGATGGATCATTGCCTGTCAGAATAATGTCATCCACATACACCAAGAGATATAGAATGATGTCGGCCTTGGAGAGGATAAATAAAGATGTGTCCGATTTGCTGTAGGAAAACCCTATACGAATCAAGTAATAACTGAGCTGTTGAAACCAAGCACGAGGAGCTTGCTTTAGCCCATATAGTGCCTGTGATAGCTTGCAAACGTGATTCAGAAATTGCGCATCAATGAACCCAAGCGGTTGTTCCATATACACGAGGGATGACAAATGCCCATTGAGGAAGGCATTTTTGACATCTAGCTGATGTAGAGGCCAGCTGTGACGCACGGCAAGGGTGAGAATGTCTCGAACTGTCGTGGCCTTGATGACTGGACTGAATGTGTGAGAGAAATCTATACCCGGAAACCTTGCTTTGTGGCGATCAATGGAATCGTCAGGAAGGTATTTTGTGCTGAAAACCCATTTTGAGCCGATGATGTTGACGTTGTTTGGACGAGGCACAAGGGTCCATGTGTTGTTGTTGCAAAGGGCACTCATCTCCTCATCCATAGCCGCCATCCAGTGAGCATGTTTAGCTGCAGATTTGAAACCACGAGGTTTCGAACTTGACAAAAGAGCAACATGAAGAGCAGTGTTAGCAAAATTGGCAACATATCGTGGTCTAAAAATACCAGCTTTAGCCCGAGTGATCATGGGGTGAGTTGGCTGAATGGGGACGGCTGGAGGAGGGTTTGGAGGCAGTTCGACGTGAGGAGGGGGTCCAGGATCCGAACATATGGTGCAAGGCGTGGTTGAAGGTGTGGATAGAGATGGTGATGGCTCGAGTTGGGGTTGTCGAGGAGGAGCTGCAGGTGTGATCGGCCGAGGGTCAACAAAGGATGATACAATAAGCTTATCAGGGTTAGAGGCGGGTGAGGATGGTGACGCGAAGGGGAATAAAGCCTCATCAAAACGTGCATGGCGAGTTATGTACATGTGCGAAGAGATGGAATCTAGGCACTTAAACCCCTTGTGAGTGGAAGAGTAACCTACAAAGATACAGGGTAAACTATGAAGGGAGAATTTGTTCGAAGTGTAATCACGGAGACAGGAATATATGCGACAACCAAAGGGATGGAATTGTGTTTAGGAAGGAGGGAAACCATAGAGGACTTGATAGGGGGACACGCCACTCAGAATAGGCGATGGGAGACAATTGATGGTATATACGGCGGCGCTGAAAGCATCTACCCAAAGGGATAATGGCAAGTTGGCGTGAAAGAGGTTTGTAAGACCCGTCTCGATGATGTGCCGATGCTTCCTTTCAGCCCTACCATTTTGAGTAGGAGTGTAGGGACAAGAGAAATGATGGAGAATTCCTTTTTCCTGAAAGAAATCACGCACTTCATGATTCGTGAACTCAGTAGTCAGTACCACCATCGGATTGGAAGGATTTGATAGAGCAGGAAAGTTGATTTCGACAAAGGCATTGAAATTTTTTAAAGTTTTGAAAAAATCAGACTTATGAGAAAGAGGGTAGAACCAAGTAAAGCGAGAAAAATAATCAATGAATATAACATAGTAACGGAAATTTTCATTACATATGACGGGCACAGGTCCCCAAAGATCACAATGCACTAAATCAAGAGATTTTAAAGACCATTTTTCATTTAACTGAAATGGAAGTCGAGTGTTTTTCGCAGCTTGACAAGAACGACAAAGTTTTGAAGACAGAGACCTACTAGAAATAGAAATATGACCTAACTTGCTAAGGGATAATAAAGAGTCAATAGAAACATGACCCAATCGAGCATGCCATAAATCCATGGAAGCTGTCATGAGGTTCTTGAACGTGGAGGCGAAGAGAGCTGGGGAAACGCCATCCAAAATGTAAAAATCAGCTCTATAATGACCCTTGGCCAAAATTTGGCGTGTGTCGCGGTTCTGGACAAAAAAAATCATCGAAAAAGAGAACATTAACAGGTAAGTCAGCGGTGAGTTTGCTAACAGATAAGAGGTTTTTAGTAAGAGCAGGGACGACAAGAACATCGAAAAGGGAAAGAGATGAGGAAAGTTTGACGTTACCGGTGTGGGAGATAGATAGTTTTTGCCCATTACGACAACAACCTGATTGGTCCGGAGTAGGAAGATATATTGTCGAGAGTGGATAGATTAACAGTCATGTGAGCCGAGGCACCAGTATCTAGGTACCAATCCGAGTGATCCGGAGCCGAAAGGGAACAGCCGGTAGTGAGGGCTTCGGCTAGATGGGAGACCGGCTTCGGAGCATATCGTTGCAAACAATTCGTGGCGTAATGACCATCAACCCTGCAGATTTGGCAGCGTGGAGGGCGATATTGTTTCTTGCATCGTCTGCCACGTTGCTTGTTTTGGGAAGGCTGCGGGCGAGAATCTGAGGGTGTCTAGCCAAGGATAATGCGGCTGGAAGGAGAAGACAATTGTTGACTGTAGAAAGCAACCGAAGAAGGTGACGAAGAGTTGAGAGAGTCTTGAAAGAGTGAGAAACTCTCGGTCTTTGCCAACAGGTCATCGAAGGAAGGGATGGTGGGAAGCGCCATCTAGGCAGCGGAGAAGTTGACGAAGGATGGTCCTAATCCACGAAGGAACCAATGCGCTTTGTCCGTATCATCGACCAGACGATCAATCGCCGCAAATTGATCGCAGATCGCCTTGGAGTGATGGTCGTACTCCTTGACAGAATGAGAAACTTTCTTCATAAGTTGGAGGTCGTCCTTGAGCTGGATTTCTCGAGTCTTTGATTTGTGACTAAAAGCTGACTCAAGAGCAAGCCAGATGGAGCGAGAGGATGCGCTGCTGAGGGTTTCGGTCATGGCCTCTTCGAAGAGGGTGGATAGGAGGCTGAGTAAACGTTGATCCTGTTGATGCTAAGTAAGATAGGCGGGGTTCGCAGAGGAGACGCCGACAACGGAGGTTAGAGTGGCCGGAGGAGAAGGTGTTGAGCCGTCGACATAGCCAAGTAAATTTTGGCATGAGAGAAGCCGAACAAGTTGACCACGCCATAGGAGATAATTGGTAGCGGACAACTTTATGGTGATCATATGGACAAGAGTAGAGAGAGGGAGAGAATCCACGGCTGCGACGGCGTCCGCCATGATACTAATGGAGTTGGGTGGACTCTTATATACAAGGAATCTCATCCTTGTTTCTCCAATATGGGACATGGGCCAAACCCAACAGTTGTATCAACCGATTAACTAGCTAGTGAGATCTTAAATTTAAATATTGATGAAAGTATTGTAGATTCGTCTGAATACTAATTCATTGTATCAACTCTTACAATTTCACAATAATAGATGAAAGGAATTTATTATAATTTATTTTATTTTTTTTATAAATTTTAAAATTTTAATTAACTTTTCGATCCATCAAAATTGTAAGTGGAGTTTTGACGACTAAGGTGAATGATTGATCAGTATTTAGAAATGAGCAAGTTTGACGACTAGTATTTGAATTTAAGATTTATCTATGTATCTTGGGATATTTGATTGAGGATTTTAGTTTCAAATCAAGTTGCAGTTTTATTTATTTATCCAACACAAGATTTGAACAATCAAATATAAATATTTTGTATTATCTTATCAAATTTTTATTTGATTATAATTATGTTTATTGAATTAATTCGATTTGGATTTTTATCAGATCGGATCCATAACGGATCATTCGGATTGGATATTTATCGGATACAGATCAGATTAGTGCGGATACAGATTTAAGCTTAACGGATCGGATCGATAACGGATTGACACGATAAGGATCCGATCCGCACGAATTGTCGCCCCTACGTGTAAGGGAAGGGATAAAATAAGAATAAATCCCTCCATGAGAATAAAGAATGAATCTTATACATTTGAACAAAATAAATCAATGGTTAATATATAATCAAATAATAATTAAAACACAATCAAGCAATATTGTAATCAAGCAATGAGCAAAACACAATCAAACAATATTGTAAACATAATCAAACAACGTTCTTATTTTCTCACGGGAGATTTTTTTCTCACCGGATCCAACCCATTAGTGTAAAATAGTAAATATAACTTAAATTTGCAGAATTTATAAAACATAATTAAATGTTGTAGATAGTAGGGCTCCAAAACTATATTTAGTTGGTTGCCTACGAAAATGGGCCTAAGCAGTACTAACGGGCTCTTACATTACGGTTATTGGTGTAGACAATTAAACTATAAAAGCCCATATAAATAAGCCCAGATTCTATGGAATTTATATAAAAAAGGAGTGAGTTTCTAGGAACACGTGTGTTTTGCAAGACGGTGAGACATTGAGATAATTCCGATAGAAATACAAATTTGCATATAGCGCATTTCGATCGGAATGCTTTCGATCAAAATGTCTCATATATAAATACGCATTCCAATTAGAATGTGCCAATGTCTCACCATTTCATATAAGTTTTTTCATAAAAAAGTAGCGATTTATTCATTTCATATTAATACAATGTAGAATATTACAAAAGAATTTTAGACTTTTCTAATTCTCATTCAAAGTCATATCAATTTAGTTTGAATATAGTAAATGTCATCTACTTCTTTTGGCTCATCCATTAAATATTATTCAAATTCAAATAATTTACAAGTTTTTAAAATATATTCGAGAATCTAATAGAGTCGGAATAAAAGTCAATATTATTGGCTCCATTTGTCATGTATGAATGAAATTTCAACCTTTCTCTCTCCAAATTTAAAGAGAAAAAGCATATGTTTTGATTATAATATGCCAAAAGATTTGTTGGCAATGGCATGTTTTGTTATTATGCATAAAAAATATAAAACTTTTAATACTAAAAAAAAAAGAAAAAACACTTTCATTATTAAAAATTATCGTCCAAACAAAAAGTGAGATGTTGATTTTATATTATGAAAAAATATATATACTTTTAATACCAAAATTTGTCGAATTTGGTAGGAGGATCCACCATATAAATAGGGCAAAAACTTGCGTTAGACACACCTAAACGGTTTAGGCGGGTTTTATTCATATCTAAATGCGTTGACACATTTCAAATAGGGTTTATTAATCCCCAATTAGGGTATATTAGATGGATTTGGGTTGAATTATTGGATAAAACCCGCCTAAACCGTTTAGGTGTGCCTAACCTGAGACCTTCCCTACAAATACTCCCTCCGTCCCGGTTGATTAGTCCCCTTGAGATTTGGCACAATAACCAATGGGAGTAGAGATAGAGGAAATAAGTATTTTATTAATGAGTGAAGATTAACTTTCCATTTTAGGTAAATGGACAATTAAATGGGACGGACGAAAAAGGAAAGAGGGACTAATAAAGTGGGACGGAGGGAGTAGTAATTTTGTGTGACGGTTAAAGTATATTTTATAGGAGTATTGCTTGAATATTGGTCATAATATGATACTTCCTCCGTCCCGCTACAATAGGCTCTTTTCATTTTAACACATTAATTTCGGAGCTAGTGTTTAGTAGAAGTTAATTACAATTGTTAATTTTATTATTAACTATAATTAACTATTAAACATTAGTTCCGAGATTAAAGTGTCAAAACGAAAATAATCTGTTGTAGCGGAGCGGAGGAAGTATAAATTAAAGAAAATGAAAGAAACATTGGAATGACGAGAGGAAATGATATGTGAACAACTTTGCTTTTAGAAAAGGGACCCATATGTCTTAAAAGATAGCTAACATTTCACACAAACAGACACATAAACCGATCATCACGGCCACCTACCATTTCCCCTCTCTCTCTCTCTCTCACTCGTTTATTGCCACCATCACCATGTCAATACTTGTTATTACCAGAAATAAAAAATAAATTTCAATATTTTTCAATTTGGTGATTAAATGTTTAAGACATAATAAATTATGTATGTATTATTGGGTAGGAAAAAATGCATTGAAAAGTAATTTTGTACTATAATGTATAAGTATTTTTGATAACTTCAAAAAATGAAGACGAATAAAATGACTAAATATAATCTTATAATAAAGATGCTAATACACTATAATGAAAATAAACGGTTGTTATAGTGCATCCAAATGACGAAATTACCCGATAATGCAGGTTTTTTTGGATATAATGCCCGAAAATTCTGGGAAGATCTTGAACGTAGATTCAGCGAAATCTATGGCGATGATTTATTCTTATTTCTCATGGTAAATGTCTTTCTCACTGGATCATGACCATGTATTTAGTGTGTGAAATTAAAGTTTGTGTTTTGTGTTAGATAGAAATGAATCTCAACCACTAAATTGATAACACCAACGATTGAGATTAAAACATCAAAAATTGAGAATTTAAACATAATTTTCTTTTAAACTTAATTGGTTTATAAACCATACTTGTTTAAGCATGAGCATGATTTATAAAATAATTAAGTACAAAATCTTTACAAAAATTTTAATCCGAACATTTAATTTTTAAAGATTTTATTTTTATTTAACAAATTAAAAATAGTTTTCGATCTCTCTCATATCACTGTCCAAAAAAACACACCTTGCATTATATTTTGCCTAATCCTCCTAAGTTACAATTCTACCTGAATCTATTCTCTCTTGAGTTTGAACAATACGAATTATGTGTAATATATAAAGATTTTGCAAATCTTAGTACTCCATTTGTTGACTTATTTTTCCTTTTAAATTTTTTCCTCAAAAAAAGTTAATCATTAAGGCGATATATACTATTAATTAATTTTGTGTTGGGTTACGGAGTTTGAATACTAATAATGCCGTAAAGTATAAGCGTTTGATTCAACACAATTTATAATAGTTAATATTACAATAAATTAGAAGGTACAAAAAATACAAAGTTGAGTTGTGTGTTAGGAGTCAAGGAAATATCTTTCCACAAGACAAATATGCTAACGTAATATTTGTCATATTTCATCTTTTATGAGGCAGTATTATGATTGCAGAAGCCACAACAAACAAGACACAGAAAAATTGATGTAGTTAGAAGATAATTAATGAAACATTTTAAAAATATTGTAGTATGCAACTATTTTCGATAACCAATCCTAGGTATGCCTATTTATAGGCTTCTTCTACCACCAATGGAGCATGTCAGCCATTAAGGCACAATATCGATTATGCCCGCAAACATTATGATGCAGGCAGTTACGGTAGAAAACCTGGAGATATTTTATGATTTCGTTTGAACGAGAGAAGGAACAATCTCCGACATTTGGTCTACTTCATTCAACTTATTCTGAGAAGCCTAATGGAATCGTTTCAATTGTCAAAAAGATAAGGCGCAGAAAACCCAAGCCCAATGCCTAAAGGACCAAAAGACTATTTACCTAGAGCCAAGGTCAGGTCACGTGCATTGAGTCTTATTCGTTCGGGCACATATGTACAATGCCCCCATAACACACTCAGTTATTACGATCATCAATATAATGACTTGCAAGACATTATTAATTGTTGTAATAATAAATTCCAGTACGCCATCACATTTGAAAATATGTGTCAACTTTGCGTATTATTTTTTCATCCACTGAAATTCGAGTTTGAAAAAGTAAATATACCACAATAATATACTTGTAATGTAGATCGATTTTGTGATATTTAAATACAATAAAATTATATTTGTATTCATAGAAAATTTACTCAGAATTCCAAACTTTTGAATGAAATATTAAATGACAAATGGAAAAGAGAATTGATGAGTAGCTAGCTAGAGAGAGATTGACAATATACTTATTCATTATTTGCCTTTTGGATTGGGGCACACCTTATGATTGCCTCTATATTATATCATATGTATAAAGAGATTGATTTTAATATTTTATAGTGCGCATCTATTAATAAATGTACGTATGGAATTGGAAGCTAAGATAGGTAGAGCAGTAGAAGTGTATGGCCACTTTACTCAATTCAGCCATGGCATGGGTAATTAGATGAAGATCATGTAGGCCGTTCCATTTTTATTGGCTCCCCTTATTTGGATTCTTTGTTGGTATGGTAAAGAATGTTGTTTTTCATAATACATAAAATATTAATTAAATTAAATATAATAAAATAAAATATGATATGATATAAATTCAAATGTATGATTGAAAGATGCATATTATTTTTTGTTATGTTTAAGTGCACGACAGAGGATCCATTTTCCTCCAACTCTTCATTCTATAAATTTCAAGTTTTAATTGCGTATTTTAGAGGTTCACCCATTCCTCTAATTTTATGTCCGTATTCACATCAACTACAAAATATATAGGCCGAAACATCAATTTTAGTCCGAATTATTCGTCTTTTTTCAATTCTAGAGCCAACTATTTCATTTCACAATTTTATGTTCAAACTATTAAAAACTACTCAAATCTAAGACGAAGAGATTTTCCTACATTAGAAAACTAACGGGGCATGCCGGGAACCCATGCCATATTAAAAAATGATACGTTGTAAATAAATGATGTGGATTTTTGGCATGTTCTGTCAGTTTTTTTTTATGCCGAAAAAATTTATTTGTCCTAGATTTGAATAATTTTTTATAATTTGGATTATATTTGAATAGTTTGGACATAAAATTGTGAAATGAAATAGTTGGTACTAGAATTGAGAAAAAGCAGATAGTTCTAACTAAAATTGATAGTTTTGGCCAAATATATATTTCCTTTTAACAATCAAACTTTTAAATTGACGGTTAATCCTATATTTTCAACATAATTCTTTTTATCCAGTCAAAGCATATTTAATTTTGGTGCATAAGAAATTCAGATGCAGTATTTTATGTAACTATTTTCAAAAGTATTAACCAATGAAGTGGAGTTTCTTATCGCAAAAACATGTAGTTTTAGCTATAAACGCAAAATAAAAGCTTATTTTTGAAATAGGAATGAATGTTTACCATTTGAGAAATTGTTTTAATAGAAAATTATGGGGGTTTTCAAGAAGATTGAGAGTGAGTGATTGACGGAAACAAAATTCATTGGTAGTGTAAAGTATTTTTCTCCTTTAATTTAAAAAAATAAAATAACAAATGTTTTGATGAAACAACTTAATCATATTTCCAGGGTCTTTTCTTCAACTTCAAGACTCTTTTTCTATTTAATTAGTCATTTTTACGGTGAAAGAAAAAATTCTAAGTGGCGTAAAGTAATTGGGTATACCCATATTTGAACTGACAAGCAACAAAAATCCCTATTAAAAAAAAAAAATTAGAGGTGGATTTGCAAAATCATGAGGGGGATAAATGACCTGATCAACCACGTTATAAAATAAATATTTTCTTTAAAAATAACATTTTTTTTTTATTGCAGAATGTTTACTATAGTTTTTGTAAGGAAGTAAACAGAGTAATTATTCTTGGGGGAGACAACTAACTGATCATAGGACTAACAAAAAATCCCTTTCCCTTACTTATTCAAATATTACAATACTACTACTGCTTCCATAAAATTCCCAAATATATCTCAAGAAAACCTAAATCTCCATTATTAGAGTCTCTGTAGCAGCAAGGATTCATTGACAACGACTTGAGGGAGAAGAAAAGAGAGAGAAAAAAAAAAAAAAAAAAGATGATAAAAGATATAAGCCATGTTTCTTGCAGCAGTAAAAGATGACAGAAAAATAAACTTCCCAAGATAAATAAAAGCAGGCATGAAAATTGGAAAAAAGAGTTGATGAAAATCTAGGAGGTTTTATTTATTTTATTTTTTTACATGTCCCCTTCATCAATCAAGAGGCCCCATTTCTCTCTCCTTCTTCTCATGGAACACAAGCCCTCTAACTCAAAGCAGACACCTCAAGATGCTCCATCAAGTTTCCTGCAACCAAACATGGCGCTCACCAAGGTGGAAGACGACGCAAAGAAGAAGCAACTAGGCCCAAAGAGAAGCTCAAACAAGGACCGCCACAAAAAGGTGGAGGGCCGCGGCCGGAGGATCAGGATTCCGGCCCTCTGCGCCGCCCGGATATTCCAGCTGACCAGGGAGTTGGGACACAAGACCGACGGAGAGACGATTCAGTGGCTTCTGCAGCAGTCGGAGGCGTCGATCATCGCTGCCACCGGCACCGGGACGATCCCGGCGTCGGCCTTGGCGGCTGCAGGAGCAGGGCCCTCTGTCTCGGAGCAAGGGAGCTCTGTCTCAGCTGGGTTGTATTCAAGAGGCAGCGCCATTTCCATGATTGGCGAAGATGTTCTTGGCAGATCAATGGGAATATGGCCTTGTTTCAACGGTTTCGGATCCGGAATCTTCCAGAATCCGAATGTTCAGAGCCACCGCGCAGCCAAGATGGGGTTTCAAGGGTTCGAGCTTCCCAGCTTGGAGCAGCACATGCCCGGGTTGGAGCTGGGGCTTTCCCAAGAGGGGCAGATAGGGGGGCTCAGCCTTCAAGCATTCAGCCATCTTTATCAGCAGATTGGGGATTGCAGTAATCAGAACCAGGGCCAGGAAAACTCGCAGGGATCAAGACAGTAGTATTGTTCCACTTTCTTTTGGGTTTAAGTTTTCGACAAAGATTGAGGGCTGGTTAAGGTTTCGATTTGTTTAATGTTAGAGCAGTGATTGATTGAGTAGAGCAAAATTGCTCCAAACTCAATCTTCCATCTATAAACATTTGCGGCTGCAAGATTTGCTTCTTCTATTTTCTGCTGCTCACCTCTATTCTGCCTCCACGCAAACAGGTACATACATTTTTTTTTAATTGTTTGTTTATTTATTTTTAATCTATATTTTTGGGGTTTGAATTGAAGTTGGTCGTGATTTTGATTTGCAGTGTGGAATGAAGATTGGTTGTGATTTTACTTTGTAGTATATATCCAATTTTGAGGTGCCTGTTTGTATTACTACTATTAGTAAAAATATATATAATGAGTTGGCTTGTTTTTTACATGATACATGGATATGATTATGAGCTGCATCTGCCATTGATGTTTTACTTTTATTTCAAGTTTTCATCATATTAATATTATTATTACCTTTGGTGAGTGACTTCTACTAGTCATCATGAAAAACCCCCCTAAAAAGTCATCAATATTCAACTACAAGATATTGTTAATGTTTATGTATGTATATATATTTTAATACACTAATAGTGCATGAAAAAATATACTGTAAATTTGCAACTATATAGTAGAGTACGTGTAAAATATAAAATTATTACTATTAATATAATTAATGTGAATTGGTATTTATGGGATTCTGTGCTATTAATCTTGAATAATACTTTAACTTGGATCTTGAAATTTTGATGCCAAATCGATTGTTTGGTGGTATTTTTTCATGCTTAAGTTTTGTCTTAACTAACGTGAATTCCGAGATTGATGCATTAACTAACCTAGGCTAAAAATTACTTTGATAAATGCAGGCGATTTCAAATTAAAAATTATTATTTTCAAGATTTTTTTAGTCATGAGAAAACGATTGTGCGTATATAAGATTAAATTGATTTGATTATTATTAAAATAATATTGATCTATTGATTTGCAGCTTTTTGATGGACCTATAAAGTAAATATCCTTTATTAGGAAATTAAATTGTGTTGAGTAGAAATTGCCGAATAAAGTAAAAACCGCATGGCATACTAGTTTAGGAATGCATCATTTCGTTGGCAAATTCATCAGTGAAAAACTTGTGTCATAAAAATTCTAAATCAAGTTGAAAAATAAAAAATAAATGATTTATCGAAGTGAGACTTTCGCCATTACTAATTAATTGTAAAAATCGAGGGCAATGAACGAACTTAAACAGAGATTCGCGTTAGATTTTTAAATGCCAAACACTGATCAGAATAAGTATGTTGCACATCCGAAATTTTAAGAGCAGTTTGTATTTATAAAATGATGATTCTTGATCAATTTGTGTTCTTGTAAAATTAATTATTAACGAGTTTGAAATTTAGGTTTAGCTCGAGTATACTACAACACCAGAATGTGTTGAATTTCAAAATCCTTACAAGAAAATAAAAAATAGTAAAAAAATAAAGGATTTATAGAGGTTTAGACAACAAGTCCTAAGTCATCTCTTCAAACCAAGGTTTGGAAACTCACTAAGCCTTAGTTGCAAGATGGTCTCGCGATCTATCGTTAGCTGGTAGATGTCAATGTTTACCAGTCCACTAGCTCACTCGTTCAGGCCTCTGGTTCCTTCGGCTTCACAGACTTGGAGTGTGGGCACACCCCACATCCTCCTTCTCTGGATGTTGAAAACATTATAGTACCTCCCGAACTATTGAACTGGTTGGTTAGACGCCTGCGATAATTACTGCTGAAAATATGCAGTGACTCATGTCTTCTTTCTTGGAGAGAAAAAATGCCAAGAAAATAACTCTAGCTTAGAAAGCTAAGAGTCTCGTGTTCAAAGGATAACACACGGTTTGCTAAGTTTTAACTTTGATGATTGAAACGCTTGAGTTTTCACTTCCGCAGAGTTTCGTTTCTCTCTTATTGTTTCCATTTATTTGTCTGTGAGCGCTTCCTCTATTTATAGACGACATAGGAGCGTTTCAAAATTATTTCCGTTTAGAGACGAATGGGGCATGTCCACTCTGAGGCGTCTCTTTTTCTGATGGGAGTAGGATGTTTTTCCTAAAGTTCTGCATCTGCTACGTCCTTTTCTGTCACAGGATGTCGACATGCTACAACTTTTGTGTCAGAACGGCTTTGTCAGTCTGAGGAATCTGAACTTGTTAATATATCTTCAGTTTTTAAGAAATCTCCATTCTTAAAGACCGAACTTTAATGATTCATTTGACTTATTGTTAACATTTTTGTTAGAGAAATCCTTCCTTTACTTTTTGTGTTTTGGTGGGTTGATACGTGCAAAATTTGCAACAAAGTACAAGTGTACACTGTCAAGTAGTATCTAGGAGTAATCTAGAGTCGAATCCCACAGGGAATGCCTTATGTGTATAATCATGCACACATTAACATGCAACAGGGGTTAAGCAATTTGTGTTTGAGATGATTAAACTGCAGAAATGGTAAATAAATATAAACAAAGCAATAACAATTGAATTAACAAAAGGTAGACAAACAGGCTGATAAGATTTCAGTTATAAAAACAACTCAGGTTGCTGACTAAATATTCTTCACAAATAAACATAATAACAAAGTTTAGACAGCTGAAATGTTGATAGAGGTTGCCACTAGGATGAATTCCTTCAATCCTAGAGAAATTGCCCTCAGGATTCCTCCTTCGGCCAATACCCAGCTCTCTCCACTGCCTCTCAGCTCTCCTCTCTGTAATTTCTCTGTATTTTCGTCTGTCTTCCCCCCTCTTCTTGAAGGTGTGCTCTCTCTGCCCCTTTTATATGCGACTGCTCCTCCAAAAATGGTTATTAGGTTTCTAAAATTAGATGCAACTTGCCATAAATGACCCTCAGTGATGTGGCATCTTAGTCAGCAGCTTTAGTTTCCCCAACTCAGCTCAGCATTAAGTTGTCCATGTCAGCAGTGAACAGGTGGCCCATTTGAGCTGCTACTTTCTCTCTCCCCGACTTTCTCTTTCTACTCTGGTATCCATGCTGACTTCATGTTGCAGCATCTTCACTCGGCATGTTCACTTTCTTTTGGAATTTATACTTGATGTTTTTCTTGCATTATTTGATACTAAACTAGACACAAAATAGTTAATTTGCAACAACTATTCCTCTAAACACCAATCATGCATAAATATGTTTATTTAAACCTAAACTGGACTTAAACAAGACTCAAAGGGCTCGAATTTATTAATTTAAAGGCATAAATATAACTCTCATGAGAGAGTTATCACACCCCCAAACTTGAACCTTTACATGTCCTCGAGTAAACAAAATAACACAAAATCAAGAAAACAAGGCTTCAGAGAAGCTCTATGCTTTCAGCATGGAACCCATTCAACTCTCAATTAAATGGAAGAATATTAGCTATAACCACACCATAAGCATAACAACACATCATCTCATCACACTTCTTAATGGTTTAACAAGTAAATTCCTCCAGCTCATATAATCCAACCCCCATGAGAATTATTCAAAGAGCAATCATGAAATAAGCTAAACAAGAATCTCACACATTTCATTGCACAAGCCATCATGATCATCAAGCCTACTTTTCTTTTCTCCGCAATGGATTACATGTAGACCTCTCCACTAATGGTGTTCTCAAATCCAAAGGATCAGAAGGACTTTTCAGCTTGTAATGATAGGCTAGGGTCAAGGTTGGATGATATGGTTAAAGTGACTAAATTATGAGCATTCCCAAGACTTCTACACCTATCTTTTATCCATAGATCTCACCAGGGTGGTGCTTCACAAATTCCTCTCAAGCCCTCTATTGCCTTTCCTTTCTTTCCTTTTTTTTCTCAATTTTTTCTTTCAACTAAGGATACAATGCCCTGAACATAACAATGCTAGCTGCATGTTGTAGCATCTCTTAGCACGTAATCCTTCTTTTTTTTATAATTATTAGAGCAACATAACTCGATTTTTTTTCTCTCTCTTTTTTTCGATCAATAATAAGTCATAATATTTTTTTTTTTTTTGCAAGGCACCCTCACCCCCAAACTTAGAAACCAACATTGTCCTCAATGTTGCAAAAGTACCTAAGAATGCTCATAAGGGTGCAAAATTATTTAGAATGAACGGATATAAGGGCAATAATAATAAAGGTTAAATCAAAGAAACAGGCAATTAGGCGCAAAATAGGAACAAAGGATTACGGTATTTAAGTGAGGTCACACACGACCAAGGCTATAATTACACAAAGATGGACTTCATCATATCCAAAGGAAATAATCACACAAAATTTTGCCTCAAGTTAAACACGAATCCAATGCAAAGGTAAGTTCTCACGATCCTCAGCAAGGCATATGAAAGCATGATCGACTTGAAAAACTTATTCATGACAAAACATGATTAGTTTTTTTTTCTTTTTCGAAACATGCTGAACACATGCTACAACAAGGAGGATTACTAAACACTTCGAAATTTAACAAGCTAAAACATCATAATTATTTTGAGGTGAGTATCGTGTTGCAAATGAGCATGGCCACAAGCTAAGAATGCGAGGGACATTTTCATCATCGAGCATGAGATCCAACACGATAACACGAACAATTCTCAAGCCAAACATAAAAAAATACAATATTAATAAAAACATCCACAAATAAAGCAAACATCACCACAAAAAAAACATCTATGCAGGCAACATTCAAATACAACCCCATCGAAAGAAAAAGAGTAAAATTATCCAGCACAGTAAAAACCAAAGTTCATGAAAAAGAGAGGAGTGTTTGGGGTTCGAAATAACCAGTAGGGGAATCAAGCATTGGGATCATCATCAACATTCCGGGAGGTCCGCGAGATGGAAGGAAAGTCAGACAACCAATCGCAGTAACGCTGGAGCATTGCATCCCAGACAACCATGTAATTGCAGAGTGTGGTCATCCTTTCAGCATTGTAGCCCTTATGCTGTGGCATTTAACCAGCATCAATCTCAGCATCCAACACACCACCCCCAAACTTAGAATTTAGCTCAGACTGCTCTTCTCTGAAACTGAATTTAAAATTAAACTAGGCAAAATGTAAAGATAATCTAATGCAGAATAAAGCAAGAAAATGAATATTTACAAACAATACTGATTCCACTCAAACTTGTTACCTCAAGTAGGAGGGAACCAGTTGTACCTCATCTTAAGCATCTTGCAAGGTGGTGGATGTCTTCTCTCTGTTGACGACTCCACCATGATACAACTCAACTCTCTGTCCATTCACCTTAAACTCTCTTCCAGAGTTTTCCTTTTTCAAATCCACAACACTTTTCCTTGTATTATTAACTTGTTGCTGCTCAACAAAACCATTACAACCTTCTTCCAGCAATATCTTACCATTAGAATTCAGAGAGATAAACTCGTAGCCCATGTACCAAATATTAGGTGGCTTTGAATTTTTCGTGGGTAATTTATCATCATCCACCAACTCATCAAACTCCAATTCAGTACACACTCCTTCCAGTTTTTCTTCAGCAAGCGCATTCAAGATTTTCTTGAATTGTGCATCCTCTGCTATCATTTTGAATCTTTGAGAAAAAGTTGGAGATGGGGGAACGAACTGAATAGCAGAGGTCTGATGTTGTGGCCATGCTGCAGCATTGAGTGTAGTATTCTTTGCCTGAATCTCAAGTTCTTTCTCAACAGATTTCTCACCCTTTTGGATTGAAGAGGACTCAACTCTCTCTCTCCTTGAACAGGGAATGGGCTTCCAATTTGCTTGCCACTCTTCAGTGTTAGCGCATTGCATTGTTCTTTCCCTGAATCCTCAACAAATGGTTTCTGAACTTGAAATTCTGCTGAACGCATCTCCAGCAATTCAAATCTTTCTCTGAAAGCTCTGTGCATATTTCATCCATTCAGCTCTTTGATAGTTCCCAACTCATCAAGAATTTCTGAATCCTCTTTTTAAACTCAACCAGCTTCTCATACACCAGGGAATCAACCATGTCAATTGCTGAACACTCCTCAATATCATCTCTTTTGTGCTTCATTGTTTTAGACATGTTGAAAGTGATGGGTTTTGTATACTGAAAGCATTTATTATAATGAGTATACGAAGGTTTATTTCTCCTATCTGTCAAACAATCTTACATGTATGTAACAATGGTATCCTCTTGTCTCACCGATAGGGACGATTATACGGCGTGTTATAGATCGCAGAAGACAGTATGATCACTTGACCTAGTGAGACATAAACCTGATCACAACCGAGACAGCGTATGAGGATACGTCTGTCTGGATGGTTGCGGCATTGTCGGAATAAGTAGTTTGTCTTGGTTACTTGACATGCTGGTACGTAGGGGTGGAGTATTAATGGACCGCAGTGAGAAGTATTCGACTGTCTAACATCAGCGAATACAAGATCTCGATATTGATTGAGTCCAAACCCTAACGAAGGTTCAGAGGTTTGCACGGGTTGACTGTTGCTTTGACTTGCCATGATGGTAAGCCTGAGTAACGTGCTCGTATATCCGCATCTTGGGTAACATCAGATCATGTAGTACCGCCTGAGACTGGGTTTAGGTAACCATATCCGAGTAATAGGATGGGGACATTCCCTGAGGAGCTCAATAACGTTCATCGTGCCAAAGTCCTGCAGGCTGATTAAGTTCAGGCACGAGTGATAAGGTTTGAGTGGGACTACTCAGAAATAATAAGATATTAATTAATTGTAGTTAGAGCTTGTCAGAAGCTCCGATTAATTAATGAATGTCCGGTAACCTTAAATATGGGGATTCTCAATTAATGCAGCCCGTTCTCATAACGTGGTAATAAAGGGGTAGGTCAGTATTAATTCTATGGTAAAAAAGAATTAATATTAATTAATTAATTGTGTCCTGGGTTGTGGACATGGAATTAATTAATTTATAGGCCCACTTTATTATTTGCATTAGGTCCCAGGTCTGGCCCAAGTAATATATGCTGAATGGAGCCCATTAGGGATAAAACCCTAGGTCTATAAATAGACCCATCTCTCTCTGAAACCCTAGTCACCTTCATAACATTCAAATCAGTTGAAACCCTAGGGAGAGAGAGAGAGCTGGGCGGCGCCAACTGTAGAGGGAGTAGAAGAGTTTTTCACCTCTGGCCTACATCACAGATCTGTGGAATCCTCACCAATAGCAGATCTGAACAGCATTGGGATACAGATCTGAAGATCTAATCTGGAGAACAGATTTCCTTCTTTTCTCTTTTGTTTTCGATTTTATCTAGAAATTAGATTTCTAATTTCTGTTTTCACAGATTTAATCGAATCGCGTGGTTGAATTGGAAATTAAATATTCAAACGCGAAAGATCGGATCAGACTCTACGGAATTACGGTAATCTCTCAATCCAAAATTTTAAGAATTAAATTCATAGGAGCATGCTAGGATTTTTTGTGAATTTTGATTGTGTACAATATCCATAAATCGATCTGGTTCAGTTGGATTTTGTGATTCGGTTCACTAGAAATCCCTACAATTGGTATCAGAGCCAGGTTCTGATTTATGGCTCTATTGTGCACAATAAATTCAATTATGCATGTATGAATTTATTTTGTTTTGTGGATGGTTTTTGTTCCTCGTGGTAACCCGTGTAATTCTGCCCGCGGTGGTTTATCCGTGTAGGGCTGAATTAATTTTGTAAAATCACGAGAAAATCCGTGATTAGTGTAGATTTGAAAAATTGTAATAGAATAGATTATTCTGTAAATTTTGTATTTTTCAAATCTGTAATCTGAATGGGTCAAGGACGAAGAACGAAGACGGGGCCGGCGGCGGCGGGCGACAGCATGCATGGGAGGCGCGGCGAGTGACACCATGCGCGGGAGGCGCGGCGGCGCAGGGCGGCATGACGGCGAGCAGTGCCGGGTGTGCGGTGCACGGGCTGCGCGCGCGGCTGGGCGTGTGCGGCGGCGGGGCGGCGGCGGTGGCTGTCGTCGGCGGCTGCTGTCCTTGGGGCGGCGGCTCGTATTTTGGTGGTTTGTACAATCCTGTGTAAACCCTAGGGTTTGCATTAGGGTTAGGGCAAATCATCAGATCACAAAGGCCTAAATCCCAAAAGATTTGGTGGTTGAAGATTTGGAGGCCCTAGAAGATTTGAGAAGAGTTGGATTTATCCAAATAGATTCAAAATTCAAATTGTAATAGATAGGATTTATTTTTCCTATTTTGTGGGGCCACGAGGAATTTTTGTTTGCCTTAATTGTCCTCGTATGATATGTGATTTATTATGTGCGCAATTAAGCATGTGTAGATAATAGGAAAAACATGATTTATCGTTTTTATTATTTACAGCTTTCCAAGCTTGCTTATGTGATTAATTTCTTTTTTTGGATTATATTTTGGGAATTTTTGGGCTTGTTTAATTACATGCAAAAATATGGAAAATATAATAACAAAGAAATTATGTGTGCGCATATAAGAAACCTTTTAAAAGAAAAATACTAAGCTGCTTTTTAATTAAAATCAATAGACCTCCACAAAGCGAGCCTAGGCTGTAAGTGTATCTCTCGTTCTAGTAAACGTCTACGAGTGTAGCTTGCTAGTTCCTAGAGGTGCATGAGTACGGTTGTTGGGATTTCTAGACAAACAGTTTAAATCATGTGAATAGTGGGAGGGTTTTGCGTAAACGTCTACGAGTGTAGCTTGCGTAGATCTCTTTCACAAGTATTCTAGGATTGATTTAAATTATAGATAACAAAAGCTTTAAGGGTTGTGCGGTATGGTTACGTGCCATGCTAAACTGTCTCTTTTGGCCGGAGTTAAATTTGTGGTTAATGGCTTAGAAGCATCTTAGAATATAATGCAAGAATTGCATCCCTGTTCTTGAGAGATGGCTTGGTCTAAGGTTTTCACTAATTATTAATTTCTAGTGTCAAAAACTTCCTGACATGGTAGTGAAATTAAATGGATTGGGGCTTAAAACCCGCAGTTCTGGTTGAGGGTGACATCGTAAACATCTACGAGTGTAGCTTATGGTGGGAACTCTTGGGCAATTAGTGGAAAATATTGGTATTTGATTTATTAAAAGGTTTTCAATGCATTTGTTTTCGAAGTTCTACATGTACGTTCTTATTTAAGATTCTTTATTGTTTCAGATATGTCTATGTCTACTGTCGATCATTTACTTGCTCTCAATCCTCTAACTGGTCCAAACTTCCATGAATGGAGATACTGCATTGAGTATATTCTCCTGACTAAGCAACACATGTTTGTTCTTACTATGATGCCACTTGCCCCAAGTTACCATAAAGTCTCTAGACATAAGAAGGAGTTCTATGATGTTGGTCCTTGAATATCAGAGTCGTCGTGTTGATAACTTAACACGAAATGCAGCGGAATAGTTTAAAGTCTCTTGCACTTATGATTGTTAAAAGATGTTTCTTAGCTCAAGTGGTTACTTAGGTATGATTTCAGATATACTCTAGCAACTCTGTTGCTAGGTTTCAAAAACAATCTTGGAACAGTAAAGTAATAAAGCAGTAAATGGACACAAGATTTATAGTGGTTCGATCAAATAGATCTACGTCCACTCCTTAGCCGAAACGCTAAGAATTTCACTAGAAAAGTATACAGATTACAAGGAATCGCCTTTCCAGTTAAGTAGGCAGTGAGCTTTCGGCCTGGCTACTTGACAGCTATCCTCCGTGAGTCTGAACTTCTCTGATCACAGCTCCGGTCAAGTCAAGGGCACACCTTCGTAAAACTTGTCCTTCGCAAATGAGGCTTTTATAGTTTGCCTCTTAACTTAACAAGTAACGCCCGTCTGAATCAATCCTTTTCAAGACTGACTGTTGGATAATCCTAGTAAAGAGACTATCCCAATGATTGAAGATTCTTATCAAAGATTCAAGAATCTTCAAGGCTGAGTGTTAGATATTGAATGCGAAGACACTCTTGGTTGTTGAGGGCTTTGAATGTGCTTTTTATCACGAGCTCTCAACTGACTACTTTTTCTTGTTCGCTTTGTCAAAGGAATCTCACACTTGAATGGAATGTAATTGAAGCGGTTATCAAGGTAGTAAAAGCAGTAGTCGATCCAGTCCTGGAATCTCCCTTTTATAGTTGGAGATTCAAAACTTGAATCTCCATACCCGTTAGACACAACGGCTTCTTCATCCCAGAATGGATTAACTCGTCAGAATACTTTTTAAAGTAGAGATGTACTTTCCAAACTACTTAGGGAAAGTCTCGTCCCTTGTGTGTCCTTTTTGTCAGAGTGGCAGTCCGTCTTCAGCTTTTGAATCTTGCCCTTTGTTATGCTAGGAGTTGCTGAAGCCTTTTACAGCCTTCGATCCTTTGACTTCTTTTGTTTCAGACTCTACACTTCGTTGCTGAAAGGTCCGAATGCTAACACCTTAGCATTCTGTCAGACGTACTTCCAGCCATTTGCTAGTGATCTTTTGTTGGCTTGTTTCTCTAGCAGATTGCGAGTAGACTGCTGACATCAACTGCTTTATGTCTGCTAGGAAGTCTTCTCAGCATACTAGTCTATTACAACTCAATGTATAACTTATACAGGACTTTACAAGTTGTGTTAGACTCTCTAGATTTCAGTAAATGATCGACCAACTAAATAAGGTTTGATCCAACAAAACCTTTTACAAATAAGTCCTAAGGGAGATTTTAGGAATAATTCCCAACAATTTCCCCCTTTTTGGTGCGATCAAAGCTTACTATCATTTGCTGACCATAAGTGGAAGAATGTCTATGTTTTACAATTCTATGCTATTCTATCAATCTGACACAGAGTTTTTCCAACTAGGTTCAAGCAACAGAAATGATTGAAGTCGAATTCCCCCTCAACAAGTGCTGGGGAATATTTCTCGATTAAATATGAATAAATGTTTGCAACAAAGCAATATGCTAGAGTTTCTAGCATTCATTAAATCAGCACGTTTTCATATTCATCAATCAAAATATAATTGTCATGTCCACATGCAGAGTTTGTTGAGTACACCAGAAGTGTAAATCAACTATAGCACGCCAGTAAAATTCAGAAGTGGACAAAAAGATTTTAGCAAAATCTGATCCAATTTCATATATGATATTGCAAGTTTCAGTACAAATTGGATACAGAAAGTAAAAGAATTGACCTTGTCATTCATGAGCCGGGTGGTGGTTTATCCTTTTCACTGTCTGCTAATTTGTTCTTCTGAATGTCAGCAAACTTCTCCATTGTGAATTTCATGGAATTCTCCAGAAGGGCTGCTCCTGATTCTCTTTCAGCAGCCTCACGCTCCAGTTCTTTGGCCAACTTCTCTTGTTCCATAGCAATCTTTTGCAATTGAAGTTCATGTTCCTTTTTCTGCAATTCTAACTTAGCTTCATGTTCCTTTCTTTGTAGCTCTAGTCTGGCTTCTAGTTCTTTTTGTTTCAACTCTTCCTTTGCTTCTTCTTCTTTTCTCCTTATTTCATGTTCCCTTGTTGCTGACTCCTCCGCATTTTTCTTTCTTCTTTCCTGGTCAGCCTTTCTTCTTTCTTCCCCCTCTTTGATTGCAGCCAAAAAGTGAGTTCCATAGGCCACAATCGTTTCTTCGAGGTGAGTCCTGGTGTCTGCTATGTCCTTTCGAGCAGTCTCAAGACCTGTCCTATTCTCAGAAGTAGCTAACTTGTTTTCAACGACCTCCGTTCGTACATGAGATACATCGCCCCGTATCTCATCAACTTCTCTTCTCAAATGGCTGGTAGCTGCTTCTACTCTGCCATCAATAGTTGTTTGTAAATAAGAGTTAAAAACTTCAGCTATTTCTGCAGTCAATGGAAAGGGCATCTGCAGTGAGGTTATGGGAGAGGCATTGTAGGAAGTAGTCGGGACAAGTTCTTGACTTGTTGGAATATCAGATTGCTGTGCGTGACTGGTGTTTGCAGCAATATACTCCTGATAGCATAATTCCTCATGCAATATCCGATGAGCTGTATCCAAAACTTGTGCGGTTTCCTTGACAATCAGAGCTTCAGCTTTCTGAGCCTCCTCAAATATGTCTTGAATATCAATGTCCAGAAACTTAGCTATCATCTTATCTCGATAGTCGAATCTCAGAGCAGCACGCTCAGTGGCCAGTGCCTCTGTTCGAGCCTTTCGACGCTCCTCTTGTTGAGATTCATACTCCAACTGACGCTTCTCGTATGCAACAGCAGCTTTTGCCTGTCGTTTGGACAATTCTACTCTAGCATCAGAGTATCCATCAGGGACGAAGGTGGACTTGGGTAAGCCAGCAGTTTTCGAGAGGGAACGGTGTTCTCGGATGGCTTGAAGTCTGCACATCACTTGCTTATCTGAAAATTGTTTCATCCCTGGAACTTGATCAATCCAATCAAAGCACCAACGTTCTTCACGTCTCCAGAAGTTTAATCCTTTAGCTGCAATGCATATCATGCTCTCTTCGAAGCAGAGTTGATACATAATATAATCAAACTTCTTCCACCGACGGAACTCTTCTGCTAACCTGCGTCCTTCAGGTGTTGACTCATTCAATTCACTGTAGAATAGATCAGCTATGGCTCTTTCTGTTTCAGAGTCAACAAACTGCTCTATTTCTTCAGCCATAGGTCCTAAATCGGAATTAGGTACATCGTCGGGATGAACCATTGCACACCATTGACTAATTCTTCGTAGTCCATAGCGACATCCTGGTAGTCCATTGAGAGGTACGCGAAGAATAGCCTCTGATTCTGTGGTTTCTTTCCTTAGGAACTTTGCATTGTAGATTTCATCAGCTTCTCCATCAGAATCAGATTCAGAGATGCAAGATGATTCAGGATCAGTGAGGTGTGAATCATCTTTGTCTGGTTGAGGTGTTGCAGCACCTAGTTGCTCTTTAGCAGATTGATTACTAACGAGTGTGTCTTGCGATTGTTCTGCGAGTTGTGTCTGCACTGGCAGTCCTGCAAGCATATTTTCGTCTGGTTTTCCTTTCGATGAGCCAGAATTGATGAATGATCCAACTTGATCTTCAACATCTCGAATCTCACTGGATTCTGCATCATTTCTTCTGCGAAGCTTTTCCCGGGGGAAGTGAGTTTCATTGAATGCTCCAGATGCCAACCTTTTTGTGAATTCTGTATCGGACAGTTCTTCTTCTTCAATGTTAATCTGCTGATCAGGTGACTGATTGGGAATTGATTCTTCTGCTGAATCAGCCTTCCCTTTTCCTTTCTTCGCAGCTTTTTCTGCTAGATGAAGTGGATCAGCAGTCGAATCTTCTGTAGCATCCTTTATGATAGCATCTTCTGTTGTATGTGCTATGTCTTCATGCTCTGCTGGAATTTGATTTTCTCCAGCATCATGGCTTTCTTCCAATGGATGATTCAGGTGTTGTGCAGATGCTTCATTAATTATGCTAGCTTCGACTCTTCTGCTAGCACTGACTTCCTTGCTAACTTCTTTAGCAGCTTTCTTTTGGGCCATAAATTCTTCAGCAGCTGATTTGACTCGTTCGAAGTTCCTGTCTCTGCCTTCGAATGTCAAGCTATTGATGAACTTCTGGTATTCTTTCTTCTCGATTTCCTTTAGAGTAGCTAAGCGCCTCCTCTTTGCTTTTCTTGTTTCCTGACCGCTCTCTTCTGTAGTGCCAAGAGACTCAGGGATGTAGTCTGGATCAGAGGTGTTATCAGAATTGATCTCACTAGATGTCTTTTCTGCTGTAATCTCTCTTCCAGCAGTTCTAGCAGACTTGTCTTTTGCCTCTGCTTTCTCCATTACTTCCTTGTCAGTCAGAAGTTCCAACCTTCTTCTGGTCTTCTTCTTTGCCTTAGTTGCAGGAGGATTTTTAGCAACTCTCTTTAGTGATTGAATTGGTACTGCCAATGTTCCAATAGTGGTTGGAGGCTGTTCTGTTTCCTTCGAAGTCACGATGTCGTTGATCTGATCAACTGGGAGGTTTCCTAACTTCTCAATCTCCTCGAGATTTCTGAAACATTGATCTGTTTTGGCATTCTTCTTCAACACTGCTAATTCTTCTTCTGTAATAGGAATGGAGTGTTGGAGTCTGGCTTCTGCTAAACTAGCTTCATCTGGTTCCTCTGGAGAAGTAGGTTTATTCTTGTCTACGTTAGACTTCCCTTTCAACTTCCGAGGATTTCTGATGTTGACCGGCTTAGGCTTGTGTTTTGTTACAAGAATGTAGTCGGTAGAAAGAAGTGCAACTCCTCGATCTACTCCTGTGTTGGTAAACAGAATCTCCAAAAATTTACTAATCTTTAGCCCAAAGTTTACATTCGAAGAGAATGTTCCATCCACTTCCATGTGAGTATTCTTCCTGGCATGTTCTGCCCAGCGTTCAAAGATAAATTCAGCCCAATTACCCTTAACATTGTCATTTAATGCCATCATCACGGCAAATTTCTTGGCAGAGAGCTCCGAATACGATCCAGCATCACATTGGAGCATCTTGATTACAATCTCTGCGAGGAGTTTGTATTCCTCTGTCAAGGTGTTGATTGAGGTGTTGACCTTGAATGTACTCGATTTCCCTTTCTCTCCTGACTTCCTCCAAAGCTTCCATCGTCTCTCTATTTCGGCTATATCATTCACCTTATATTGAGAGATTTTGGCTCCATAGTTTTGAAGTCCAAAAGTACGAGAAAGTAAATCAGCATTTACTTCTACGATATTCCCATATACACATGTTTTGAATGATTTCTGATCATCACTCATAACAGCCCTAGCATAAAATTCAGCAACCATATGCGGATGAAATTGATCAGGTTCAGCAGTGAGATACTTTACCAGCAATTCGGAATCCAGGATATTCAAAATCCATTTAGGAAATTGTTTGCTGGCGAGGGGCATGTACAGAATCCTATCTTTCATAATCTGGGCCACTCGTCGCCTTTCTGCTGAATCTGTGGACAGCTTCTTCTGTCTGGCCATAATTACCAATTGGTAGTAAGGAATGGACTCATCAATATCCTCCTTCTTCTCAATGCCGGTGAACTCGGGTGCATGTCGAACATGCAGGGGTGAGCAAGCAGTTGAGGGGTAGATAAATGAGGCCTGTTGAAGATTGACTGTCTCTAAGTTCTCGGATGGTGATGATTCGGGATTCATAGAAGTATTTGTGTCTTGGTGTGAGGAGATTGAAGAATCTTGATTTGAAGTCATGGTTGGGTAGATTTTTCTGAAGAGCTTGAGAGGGTTTTTCAGAGATGGCGGTGAGGAATTTTCTGAAAAATAATAGGGATTCGAAGTAGATTATGGTGTAGAAGATTTCAGAGTACGAGGAGAAATCGACGATGAGGATTGAATTCTACTTTAATTTGAATCAACGGCTAGGGTTGAGAGTCAGATCGTGGGTATATCCACGGCCTTCGAACCTTGAGTGTGGATGACGTGGCATAACCCCATTTGTTGCCGCCGTCTGAATGCATTAAATGTTTCTTCATCATGAAAAGCAAGCGTCCCACGTCTGATTTGAAATCTCCAGCAGCCAATTTTAATAAAAGTACGCAGATGCTACCACGTATGTTATGCTATCATCCTAATAACCTCCGGCATTGCTTTTTATGTATGATCATGATCTCGTCTGATATGACCTTTTCATTAATGAATTACCTCACTCCTCTTAGCGACTCTTCAACTTCAGCAGTGAACAGTTACCAATGGCTTCTCTATAAATTGTATAAGCAGTCGATGTATTTGATACGACTCATTGTAACTCTTGCTCTTCTTCTCACAAAATTTACTAAACAAAAATATGGAACATACTCAATCTCTTTTCGTTCCGCGCCACAGAATCCTCTGTGATGCTGGGTTGTATGAGGAATACGAAGCAGAGTACCATATAGCAGAGTGGATTATGTCCAGTCTTAATGCTTGTGGTGTGGCTAGATTCATCTCTCTGACTCCTCACGCGTTTCATAGAGAACATCTTCAGTTCTTCATCCGACAAAGTCAGCCCATTGGAGACTCCATTGTAGGTGTCTTCAGGAACCAGTTGGTTAGATGGACTGTTGATCCTTTTGCTTTGGACTTTGGCTTACCGAGGGGTTCAACTTCTGTGATGGATTATCGCAGTAATGAAATCACTCCAGAGTGGACTTCATGGATGAGATGGAGGCGTTCTGCTGATCTGGACTTCTCGCCTACCCCTTCAGCATATGGACTGCTCCCTCGCTACCAAGTCCTCTTCGAGATAGTCTGCGGAATATTGGTGGGGGAGAATCCGGATGACATGATCTTTTCCCGTGAAGTCTGGAAAGTCATGATGGCAATAGATGATCAAGCACAAGTTGATTGGGCGGCTTTTGTCTTCCAAAGGGTCCGACAGAGTGTGCAGCAGTGCCCTCGACTCTACCTTCCCTATGGAATGCCTCTAAGTTGGCTGTTAGAACAGAGATTCACCGATCTCACTTTAGGTCCCTCGAATCTTCGAGGAATAGACTTTTATCCCTTTGTACCTTTCTCGCCCTTTGATTGAATCTTCTGTTGTAACCTTTTTGATGATGTATATAAGATGATGTCGTTTTTAATTTGACAAACTCATATAGCTACATTCAATATTGATCATCTTCTTGATAGTCGCCTCGTTAATCAACTATAGTAATTCTGCTGATTACGTTTCTGCTAAGATCTTAGCAGACCGATGATTGGTAGCAAAGATAGATATTCTGCCACAAACGTAGCAGATACTATATTAGCAGAGCTCTTCGTCATCCAATATCGTTTGTAGCAGAGTGACCTTCCTTTAGTAGAGATATCAAGTCTAGCATAAAATTCATTCGTTAGCATAGACCTTATCCATTAGCAGAGATTTTATTTCTAGCAGAGATTTCAATCGCTAGCAGAGATTGCATTCGCTAGCAGAGATTACATTCGCTAGCAGAGATAACATTCGCTAGCAGAGGCCTTGTCTCTAGCAGAGACTTCAACTCTAGCAGAGATCTCATTTGCTAGCAGAGGCCTTATCTCTAGCAGAGACTTCAACTCTAGCAGAGATCTCATTTGCTAGCAG
>JAPKLW010001072.1:76672-102405 GCA_026898455.1 Plectranthus barbatus | reverse complement strand
ACACTTTTGGGAGAGTGTTCCATTATGGATAGAGCCATGATCTTCCTATAAAGGATGACTCACTTGTATACTGTAACTTCATCTTCTCCATTTCTCTTTGCATAGCATTTTCTTCTTCACTAACTTCAAAATGCATCGTGTTACCATTGCTCCAAGTGATCTGCCAGTCACTCGCAACCAGATTCTTCATGAATCAGGGTTGTATTTTGAATTTGGTAACAACTGTCGTGTTGCCAACTTCGTTATGGGAGCTCTGAATGAGAGTTGCCTGACCCAGTTTCTGACTACGATGCGGGCATGCTATCAGAAACGAGCTCTCCAAAGCTTTATCTTCAGGAATAAAGTTGATAATGATGGTATTTGGAGTTGTTTCGACGATGAAGTGGTTTGCTGGACTCTGGCCCTGTTCTCTCAGAAGTTTGGCCTTCCTCGGGGTCCTACTCGCGTCATGGATGTCTTCCACCATTTGACTGCTCCAGAGTTCGGCTACTGGAA
Organism: Plectranthus barbatus; assembly: GCA_026898455.1. Classification (NCBI taxonomy): domain Eukaryota; kingdom Viridiplantae; phylum Streptophyta; class Magnoliopsida; order Lamiales; family Lamiaceae; genus Plectranthus; species Plectranthus barbatus. The sequence goes on along the minus strand of JAPKLW010001072.1, from coordinate 101,910 downwards.
TGAGTGGAGGCAGTCCGATGACTTTGGTTTTTCACCAACTCCATCATGTCTGCATTTGAAGGAGGAGTACAGAGTCATCTTTGACATTGTTAGCAATGTCACCTTTGGCGTCCCTGCTGATAATTATGTGTTCAACCCACGGATTTGGAGGGCTATGATGGCTATTGATGCAGAGATGAATAACGTGGACTGGGCGGAATTCTTCTTTGATGGAGTGAAGAGATGTATCGATCTCTTTCCTCAATTTCCTCTGCCAACTGCCATGCAGCTAAGTTGGTTGCTTGAGCAGTCATTTCCTCGTCTTGCTTCTGAATGTATCCCTTTGATGGGATTTGATTTTTGTCCTTTGAGGGCTCACTTCCCTAACTGTGGTTGAGGAATGCTCTGAGCTCTCCTTCATTTTGTGTCCACAAATATGTTGTTAGATTAGTAGCACATGGTGATGTAGATTTGCATGTATCTGATAGCCTTTGAACTCTGTAATCTTCCTGTTGAATGAATATTCTGATTTCAGATCTCCTTTTTTTTTAACTTTCTTCATAACAGTGATGATATGTGGTAATGTCAAGAAATCTTTAACAGATCGAAGGCATAGCAATCAGAATATAATAGTTATCGACCAATTCTCAAGAATATCCTTAGAGAAAGAATGAGAGCTAGGACTCATTCATCCACGTCAGCATCGAATTCCATTAATCCTAATTTCAAGCATAACTCTTTAAATTTGATTTCTGGAAGGGGCTTTGTAAATATGTCTGCTATTTGATCTTCGGTGCATATATAGCGAACATCGATGTCTCCCTTCTCTTGATGATCTCGTATGAAATGATGACGGATATCAATATGCTTGGTCCGAGAGTGATGAACAGGATTCTTTGTGATGCACATGGCACTGTTGTTGTCGCAATAGATGGGTACACACTCAGGAGAAATCCCATAATCTTGTAATTGTTGCTTTATCCAAAGAATTTGTGAGCAACAACTAGCAGCAGCTACATACTCTGCTTCAGTGGTGGAGATAGCAACAGAGTGCTGCTTTTTGCTGAACCAGCTAATGAGCTTGTGTCCCAGAAATTGACATGTGCCACTAGTGCTTTTCCTGTCAATCTTACAACCTCCAAAATCAGAATCTGAATATCCACTCAGACCTAGACTATCTTCTCTTGGATACCAAATTCCTAATCCTTCTGTGCACTTCAAATAGCGGACAATTCTCTTGGCAGTGTCAAAATGAACCTTCTTCGGCTTGGCTTGATATCTAGCACATAATCCCACGGCATATGAGATATATGGTCTGCTAGCGGTGAGATAGAGTAGTGAACCTATGATCCCTCTGTAAAGAGTAGGATTCACATCATCTCCTTCTTTTTCAAGAGCAGCAATGCAAGTTGTGCTGATAGGTATGCGCTAGCTCTTGGTCTTCTCTGGACAATATTTGGCGATTAAGTCACGAGCATACTTCTTCTGATGGATGAATATTCCTTCTTTGGATTGATGAACTTGTAGTCCAAGGAAATAGGACATCGTCCCCATCATGCTCATTTGAAAATGGCTAGTCATGAGATCAGAGAATCTATCACATAGATCTTGATTCTTTGATCCAAAGATTATGTCGTCGACATAAATTTGAACTAGGAGAATGCTGTCTCCATCCTTGATGTGAAAGAGAGTTTGATCTATCCTCCCTTTCTGAAATCCATTGTTCAAGAGAAACTTAGACAACGTTCCATACCAGGCTCGTGGTGCCTGTTTCAGACCATATAGTGCCTTCTTGAGCCTGTAGACTTGATTTCCTTGCTCAAATCCCGGAGGTTGCTCGACATAAACTTCCTCCTTGAGCTCGCCATTAAGGAAGGCGCTTTTTACGTCCATCTGCATCACATCAAACTCATGGTATGCTGCATATGCCAAGAATAGACGAATAGCCTCTAATCTTGCTACTGGGGCGAAGGTTTCATCATAGTCTATTCCTTCACATTGTCTATATCCTTTGGCCACAAGACGCGCTTTATTCCTTACTACAGCACCTGATTCATCTTTCTTGTTTTTGAACACCCACTTAGTGCCTATCACACTTTGATGTTCTGGTCCGTCGACTAGTTCCCACACATTGTTGCGTGTGAACTCTGCAAGCTCCTCTTGCATGGCATGCACCCAATCTGCATCTAGCAATGCTTCTTCTACTTTCTTGGGTTCTTCATTGGATATGTAACAGGCTAACATGGCATTGCCGTTCCCTTGTCTGGTTAGGATAGGGTCATTTACACTTCCAAGAACACTGTCTAAAGGATGCACTCGAAGCCACGTCGGTCTGATAGGTTCTGGAATTTCAGCATCTGGTTCTCCTTCTTGATGAGTATTGTTTTGATTTGCTTCTACTGTATTCTCCTGGGATTCAGCAACTGGGACAACTGGTACTCCTTCTTCATCTGCTTCTGGATCTTCATGAATAGGATCGGCATGAGCAGGTATAGTAACGGTTGGGCCTTCAGCAGCTGGTTCCACCAGGATTGGATTCTCAGCAACTCATTTGCTAAGATCTTCAGTAGATTCTTCATCTTCTTGATCATCAAGTGCACCAGAAACATCTAAATTCTCATTTAGATATATAGAAGATGGGGCCTCAGCATGATCATTAGCATCACCGGCCTGGTCAGCAGTCTGGTCACCTGCTGAGTGCGATGCCTCCGGGATGACATCAGTCCTAGACCTAATCGGATCAATACTTATATTCTCAAAAGATTTTTGAAGAGATTGATCATGGATATCATTGGTCTCATGATTATCATTCCTCTGTTCTTTGTCAGCCCTGCGCACTAAAGTAGACTCATCACAAATAACATTACATGTTATTTCCACAAGTTGAGTTGTCTTGTTTAACACTCTATAACCTTTGTGAGAAGGGTATCCATATCCTAGGAAAATGCCTTCATCAGACTTAGGTGAAAAAGTGTTAAGCTTAGACTTCCCATTGTTATGGATATAACATGTTGAACCGAAAGTACGAAAGTGTTTAATAGAAGGCTTACGACCATTATACACTTCATAAGGGGTTTTGTTGAATCTGCCATTAACCGCACTCCTGTTCTGAGTGTAGCAAGCAGTCATGATGGCTTCTCCCCAGTACTTTCCATTGAGTCCTGAATCAGCAAGCATGGACCGTGCTGCTTCCTTCAGTGTTCTGTTTCTCCGTTCTGCTAGCCCATTTTGCTATGGGGTTCTAGCAGTGGACTTCTCATGATGAATTCCAGCTTCCGCACAGAAGTCCATCAGAATTCCATTACAGAATTCAGTTCCATTATCTGATCTAATCCTTTTAACTGTAACTTCCTTATTGTTCTGTTCTTTGAGGATCAGTTCAGGTAGCAGGATCTTTACTTCGTCTTTTGTCTTTAATAGTTGAACCCAAGTATACCTGGAGAAATCATCAACAACCACAAGAGTATATATTTTCTTATTAACTGTGGGTGGTGTGACAGGACCAAATAGATCCATGTGTAGGAGTTCAAGAATTCTCCCTGAGGTATCTTTTTCTGGATTTGATTTGAAGGATGCCTTTGTTTGTTTGCCTTGTTGACACGCTTTGCACACTCCTTCCTTCCGGAAAGATTCAGCAGGCAGTCCTTCAACCAGTTTGTGTTTGGCTAGATGATTGATAGTCTTGAAGTTCAAGTGATTTAATCTTTTATGCCATAGCCAACTTGTCTCTTCTTTGTTAAATGCCACGAAGCAAGAATCCTGTTGACCACTTTGCCAATCAACCACATATAGTCCACCCTTGCGGATGCCTCTTAGCTTTACTTCACCTGTAACCTTATCAACAATATCACAGCCAGAGTTAATGAAATAAACATTATATCCATTCTCATATAGTTGGCTGATGCTCATCAAATTGTGTTTGAGGTTTGAAACAAGAGCAGCATTAACAATTCGGATTCCATCTTGTTCTACACATCGTCTTCCAATGACTCTTTCTCTGCTGTTATCACCGAAAATAACTGAGGATCCATAGACACTTTGTAAATCTGAAAATAAGTCTGCTCGTCCAGTCATGTGCCCTGAGCAGCCACTATCAAGAATCCATTCATCTGGAGATCTTGACTCCTTCACTCGTGGATTCTTCTTCTGCAAGACAATTAAGATAAGGATTTAGGTACCCGTTTAGTCTCGGGTCCTGCAGGATTAGCAAGTGTCATTGTTCCTTTTGGAACCCACATTTGAGTGATCTTCAAAATTTTCTTCTTGATATCACTCTTTATACCTTTCTCAACCTTAGGATAAGTAAATCTTGCATACTTAGATTGAGGATGAGGTGTGGTAGTGTGTTGTGCCTTCATTGTACTTTTGAGAAAATTTGTTTTGGACTTAGGCCTTACATAGGTGTTCTGCCTATGTGGTGTATATGCATTATGAGGGGGTTTTACAGCATTGTAATTAACATGCTTGTTTGTATGAAATGAAGATCTTGCTGTCCTGGCAGTAGATGCATACTGCTCGGCAATCCTTCTAGGTTCTGCTGATCTTGATTGCGAAGCATATGTTCTCGTATTCTGCTTGAATTTATTATTCCTCTGTTGAGGCTTCATAGCAGACACTTGAGCATTTTGCTGAGGTATATCGTACCTCTGCTGTGATTCCCTAGCATATATTCTAGGATTCTGCTGGGATATATCATACCTCTGCTGAGGTTCCCTAGCAGATGTCCTAGCATTCTGCTGAGGTTTCACAGATTCGCTAATAAGTGTTTCAGCAGATTCCTTTTCTTTCAGTTTTTCTCCAAGGATGAATTTTTCAGCAGAGATAAACTGAGTAATCTTCTGCTTGGAAGTTTTTCCTTTATCATGGCGATCAAAACCGACACCAACTCTATCTTTGTAGTGCTTTTGTTGATTAATTGCAGCATTCAAAATAGCTTGGCTAGTAGTGTAAGTACAAATGCAATTTTCTTTTGGTTTATTTTTCAGCAAAATGTTTTCTTTCTCAAGAATTTTGAAATTTTCAGAAAGTATTGAAAATTCGGCTTTCATTTTGTAAGTTCCTCACTTGCAGACCTTAGTCTTTTGACTTCCTCGGTCAAATTTGAAACCTTTAACTTCAGTGAGATGTTTTCTCCTACAATGACGTTTTTAATTTCGTACATTTTAGAGAATTCTTCACTTAGCTTCGTGAGACAGTCTTCCTCAGAATCTAAAGTGAGATTCTCGCAATCATCAAATGTTACAAATCTAGGGATTTTTATTGAAGTTACCTCGGTGTTCTCGGCTGCTAGAGCCGTTTCAGCATTCTGATCAGCATCTGCATCAGCAAATTGATCTTCCACGACGTCTGCCATCAGAACTAGCATGGCTTCTTCATCTTCTTCCTCTGAGGATAGGTAGTACTCCTCATCATTTTCAGGAATGTCCTGAGTTTCTGTCCTGGTTAGGAGCGCTTTTTTTACTGCATTGCCTGCACGTATTTCAAATCTTTGTTTCAGCCGCTCCCATTCTTCTCTGCTGACTTTCGGACAGTCATGTTTCAAGTGGTCTGGAGATCCACACTCAAAACAAGTCCTAGGCTTTCGCTCTACTGAGCGGGCATGAGAAGGTGACTGCTGAGTCTCCTTTGCTTCATTTTCACCTTTAGCCTCCATCAGCATCTTTTGAAGTTTCTTCATCTGTTCTTCTAGTTCACTGATCTTAAGATCAGTAGACTGAGAGCCAGAGGTTGTAGCAACCTCCTTTGATTGGGTTATAGAAACAGATCTTTCTTGATTGTAAAATGGTTTCTTTTGTTTAAACTTATTGAAATCCTTTTTGACAAAATAGGCTACATCATCTGAGCTAGCAGCGGATTGTACTACTCCAGCTTCATTTTTCTTTGATTGTTGTATTATAAATTCATGAGATTTCAACTGAGCAAATACCTCGGAAGTAGACATTTTGTTGATATCTTTCTCACTTAGACTAGTCATTTTAACAAACCAGTCATCTCTGGGGTATAGTTTAGAGATAATCTTCTGATTCATTTCCCCATTTTCATATTTCTTTCCAAGGTTATTCAGCTCTCCAATGATGGTATTAAATCGTTCCTCCATGGCCATTATGGATTCACCTGCATTCATAGAGAAAGATTCATATTTGTCAACAGCTACCTGCAGTTTATTGCATTTCATCTGGTCTGTCTCCTGGGAAGACTCGCAAACATACTGCCACATTTCTTTAGCTGTATCGAACTCCAAAGCTTTTTGTGCCATTAACTTTGGTAGTGAATCAAGGATTAGCTTCTTTGCCACATGCTCCAGCTGAGCTCTTTTCTTGTCTTCACTTGTGTATTCCTCAAAAGGTTTTTCAACCATTTGGGGTCTCTGTGGCCTTGGTGGTCTAGATTGATCTCCTTCATCAGCTCCTCCAGCGGGTTCGGGTACAGGTCCTATAAAAGTGTTAGCTTTCATAATTTTAATGGGACCTCTTTCAAGTACCTCAACCATTTCTGGGTGTATGCTCTGAAGCTGTATTAAGGCCATCTTTTTCCATGTTGTGAAGTTCTCCCTGTTGTACTTTCCAAGAGAGTGGTTCAACATCTTGTCTCCTGAGCTAAACAAGTAGAGCACAAATAAACAGGTAAAAGTGCAAGGAAAATGCGGATCTGGTCTTAAGAGCCTCAGAAGCAGTCGGTTTTTCAACCTCCTGCTCTGATACCACTTGTTGGTCCTTGAATATCAGAGTCGTCGTGTTGATAACTTAACACGAAATGCAGCGGAATAGTTTAAAGTCTCTTGCACTTATGATTGTTAAAAGATGTTTCTTAGCTCAAGTGGTTACTTAGGTATGATTTCAGATATACTCTAGCAACTCTGTTGCTAGGTTTCAAAAACAATCTTGGAACAGTAAAGTAATAAAACAGTAAATGGACACAAGATTTATAGTGGTTCGATCAAATATATCTACGTCCACTCCTTAGCCGAAACGCTAAGAATTTCACTAGAAAAGTATACAGATTACAAGGAATCGCCTTTCCAGTTAAGTAGGCAGTGAGCTTTCGGCCTGGCTACTTGACAGCTATCCTCCGTGAGTCTGAACTTCTCTGATCACAGCTCCGGTCAAGTCAAGGGCACACCTTCGTAAAACTTGTCCTTCGCAAATGAGGCTTTTATAGTTTGCCTCTTAACTTAACAAGTATGCAGCTAACGCCCGTCTGAGTCAATCCATTTCAAGACTGACTGTTGGATAATCCTAGTAAAGAGACTATCCCAATGATTGAAGATTCTTATCAAAGATTCAAGAATCTTCAAGGCTGAGTGTCAGATATTGAATGCGAAGACACTCTTGGTTGTTGAGGGCTTTGAATGTGCTTTTTATCACGAGCTCTCAACTGACTACTTTTTCTTGTTCGCTTTGTCAAAGGAATCTCACACTTGAATGGAATGTAATTGAAGCGGTTATCTAGGTAGTAAAAGCAGTAATCGATCCAGTCCTGGAATCTCCCTTTTATAGTTGGAGATTCAAAACTTGAATCTCCATACCCTTTAGACACAACGGCTTCTTCGTCCCAGAATGGATTAACTCGTCAGAATACTTTTTAAAGTAGAGATGTACTTTCCAAACTACTTAGGGAAAGTCTCGTCCCTTGTGTGTCCTTTTTGTCAGAGTGGCAGTCCGTCTTCAGCTTTTGAATCTTGCCCTTTGTTATGCTAGGAGTTGCTGAAGCCTTTTACTGCCTTCGATCCTTTGACTTCTTTTGTTTCAGACTCTACACTTCGTTGCTGAAAGGTCCGAATGCTAACACCTTAGCATTCTGTCAGACGTACTTCCAGCCATTTGCTAGTGATCTTTTGTTGGCTTGTTTCTCTAGCAGATTGCGAGTAGACTGCTGACATCAACTGCTTTATGTCTGCTAGGAAGTCTTCTCAGCATACTAGTCTATTACAACTCAATGTATAACTTATACAGGACTTTACAAGTTGTGTTAGACTCTCTAGATTTCAGCAAATGATCGACCAACTAAATAAGGTTTGATCCAACAAAACCTTTTACAAATAAGTCCTAAGGGAGATTTTAGGAATAATTCCCAACATATGATATATGGGTAGCGTCTGAGGATTTTACTTACAAGTTAATCTCGGATAACCTGTCTAGAGAACTGAAGCTCAAGTACATGGGCTATTGTAGCTCTGTTGCGATCTAGATGGACTTAGTGGCCACGTATGGCGAAGTGGAACGAACTATCAACTGTGATCTCGTGAAAGACCTTGTCTGTAAGAGAATGATTGATGGCAGTTGATAACTGTAATTTCTACAGATTAATTATAGAAATAGTGGCAAATAAATTTGTAAACCCTAAGGTTATCGATCCAGGGGAATGAAACAACGAAAAATCCTTAAGTACTAAGTCAGGCGTTCTTGAAAATACTGGTTAAGAAAATCAGATAAAAAGATTTGGTGTTTTGAAAATCGCAGTACTTGCTAATAAAAATTAAACAGGAAATTAAAGGGATCTTGAATTCAAATAAGAGAAGCACAGATTCCAGGGATATCTACCTATCAAGTATGACATGGATGAATGAATTGATTAATTCCCAATTTTAATTCCTCTTCGTAGTGAAACATCAGAAAAATATTATGAACTTCTTTGTTTGACAATTCATAAAGCAGATTAATTAATTACCTATCTCCGCTCGGTCTCAAGATAAATTAACTAACTCCAAAGATCAACAAATTTATTCCTACAATTAATCTCCTTCAGTTACGACAAGAAATCAGATTATATTGTGAAAATCTCTTTCGATTGAAAACTATCACAGTTACGTCTCAAGTAATCAACTAGATAATCCTAAGATGTGGCCAACAAACTCAAGATTATGAATAAACACAGATCTCACAAACTACGAAGGGAAAGGGAAAATAATTCAATTAATCACAACATGTATACATTGATAGTTCGAAACCCTAGAATCTGAGAAAGAGATTAGTTACACATATTCAGAGTAATATTCATCATAGAAAGATAAAACCTGAATTGCATAAAAACTTGGGTTGGAATGTCTTCCCACAAAACTCTATCTTCAAACATAAACTCTAAAACTCTTTGAATCTCTCAAAATCTGAAATCTGGAATGAAACATGATTGGGAATGCTTAAAAATCGAATTTACAAGGTTATTTATAGAGGTGGAGGTGTATCCTATCAAATTTAGGGCTAAAGATATGAATAAATCCGATTTTTATCAGATTTTTGCTCCAGCAGACATGCACGCGTCGACCATGGCTGATCCACGTCGATCGAGTCTCAATTTCTTGCCTCGTCGACCGCTTCTGAACAGCATCGATCGACGTGGAAAACTGAGGTCAGCCCCGTCTGCGCGGTCTCACGGTTTTGGCCATAACTTCCTCATCCGAACTCCAATTGACCCGATTCCAGTTGCGTTGGAAAGCTAATTCAAAGCTCTATCCATTACCATGCGCCAATAGCCGAATTCATCTTGTGGAAAAACTCTTCACTGCTACTCTTACACGTTACTGCTTTCGGAACTGTTTTCTTGTGAGTTTAGGCCTAAAAACCTGCATAAACATCAAAACACACCTAAAACCACCTAATATTGACATCATGCATAAAATATATATATAAACTCAATAAAACTACATAAATTAATATAAAAATAATATAGATAAGTGAGTGAAATAACGAGCTTATCAGCAGTTCGGTGATACTGCATGTGATGATGATGGATAACACTATGAATCGGTTCACACGTAGAGGTGGATGTATCACTGATCGGGCTAAGATCGATATAATCCTGAACTCTTTACCGCTTTTATTCTATGACTTTAAGAAGGATGTAGCTAAGAGAAGCGAGTACTCTTTCAAAGAGTTGCTTACAAATCTCATAGCAGAACAGTCTTTTGTACCTTCATGGGATTCTGAGTTATCAGATCTTGAGCACAGCTTGGACACATTGAAAGAAGTGGTTCATACTGTGTGCAAGAATATTATTGATTGCAGAACACGTGAGAGGAGGTCAAATGAGATGAAGAGGGTTGGTGTAACTTCAAGTAAGAACGCATGCGGAAGCAAGGGACAAGGTACGTCATTTGCATTTGTAACGGAAATATGTTTAGCATCGGTTTCTACTCATTCGTGGGTAGTGGATACTGGAGCTACTGATCATGTTTGTTACATTTTGCAGGGGTTCACACCGAGGAGGGTGCTGAAGAATGACGAGGTTACCATCTCAATGGGAAACGCAGCACAAGTGAGTGCAGCTGCCATTGGAGATTTCACCTTGTACTTTGATGATTCTGTTTTAACTTTGAGAGATGTTTTGTACGTGCCGGATTTTCAGCGGAACCTTATTTCAGTTTCCAAACTTTATGTTGATGGATATTCTGTTATTTTTTATAGTAGTGTTTCTATCATTGGTAATAACGGTGTTATCTGTCGTGGGATGCTGAATAATTCTCTCTATGTTATTAACTGCAATCATAAGTCTTCCGCAAGTATTGCATGTAATTCATCCGTAATTGATAATCCTAGAAAGAGAAAACTTAATTCTTCTGATGAGGATCTTACATATCTCTGGCACTTGAGACTGGGTCACATCAGCTTGAAGCGGATTCAACGACTTGCAGATGACGGTACATTGGACTTAGTCCGGGTTGTACCTTATTAAGTCTGCAAATCCTGCATCGAGGGCAAGATGTCAACTAGGCCTTTCAAGGCTAGACAGTCTCGAGCAGAGGAAGTGTTGGAATTGATCCATTCTGACTTATATGGACCGATGTCCATGCAAGCTCGTGGAGGGTACGAGTACTTCGTCACTTTTATTGATGATTACTCAAGGTATGGATATGTTTACCTGCTTTGCTACAAGTCTGAATGCTTTGAGAAATTCAAAGAATTCAAGGCTGAGGTAGAAAAAAAGGTCGGGAAAACTATCAAGTCACTGCGATCTGACCGTGGTGGCGAATACCTCGGTAACGAGTTCCTGCAGTATTTGTCAGATAACGGGATTACATCCCAATGGACTGCACCGGGTACTCCCCAGCAAAATGGTGTAGCTGAAAGAAAAATAGGACTCTTCTAGAGATGGTAAGATCAATGATGAGTTATGCAAACTTACCAATTTCGTTTTGGGGCTACGCATTGGAAACAATAGATTACGTGCTAAATGTGGTGCCTTCTAAATCAGTTCCTAAGACGTCTTCTGAGCTCTTCCTTGGTCGCAAACCGAGTTTGTGCAAGTATAGAATATGGGGTTGTCCGGCACACGTACTGTCGAAGGAACCTGATAAGTTAGAAAGCAGGTCAAAAGTAATGTTGTTCATAGGGTATCCCAGGCAAACGAAAGATGGTTACTTTTACTATCTTGAGAGTCAGAGAAAGTTGTTGTTAGCACCAACGCTAGATTCTTGGAGAACGAGTATGTGAGTAATCACAAGTCAAGGAGTGATATCGTTCTTCAAGAAATTGAAAACGAGAATGCAATTCCAAGGGAAGGGGAAAGTGTAGATGTGGGTGCACCTGTGAGAGGTTCAGCACCACAGACACGTTCTTCAGTGCAAGGTGCAGAACCACAAGTTACTGCACCTACTACTGACACGGCACCAATGCTTCGTCGTAGTGGGAGTGATATTTTCCAGCCGGAAAGGTACATGTTCATGGGTGAGTCTTCGAACTTGAGCCCAGAAGACGGACATGAGGACTCTGACCCACTGACTTACAAAGTGGCAGTGCAGGACAAGGATGTTGAAAAATGGCATGTCGCCATGGATTCTGAAATTGAATCCATAACTGCTATGGATGTATTCCAGAAAACAGATTTGTCGGATGGCTTTAGGGCCATAGGGTGCAAATGGGTATACAAGAGAAATAAAGGAGCGGATGGAAAGATCACGGCTTTTAAAGCCAGGCTGGTGGCAAAGGGTTATAGTCAGAAAGAGGGCATTGACTATGACAAAACTTTTTCACCCGTAGCCATGCTCAAATCCATCCGGATACTCCTTGCCATAGTTGCACATATGGACCTCGAGATCTGGCAGATTGATGTCAAAACCGCTTTCCTAAACGGTTACCTTGAAGAAGGTAGGGATATCTATAAGCAGCAACCCGAGGGTTACATGCGCAAGGGCGAAGAACACCTTGTCTGGAAGCTTAGGAAGTCCTTATATGGACTTAAGCAAGCTTCAAAGTCGTGGAACTTACGTTTCAACGATGTGATTAAATCTTATGGATTTGCACAGTTGGAAAACGAAAGTTAAGTTTATCGACTTTGTGTCAGTGGGAGCGTAGTTTTCCTTGCACTTTACGTTGATGACATACTCCTATTTGGAAACAACGAGGGAGTGATGTCGGAAATCAAGGTTTGGTTATCCGAACAGTTCCAAATGAAGGATCTGGGAGAAGCTGGCTACATTCTTGGGATTAAGGTCTTACGAGATCGTAAGAGAAGAATGTTGAGCTTATCCCAGGCATCCTATGTGGATACTGTGATAGCCCGGTTCAGCATGCAACTCGCCAAGAAAGACTTGCTATCTTTTAGACATGGCGTTCATCTTTCTCATGGGCAGTGTCCCGAGACACAGCGGAAGGAAGATGAGATGAGTCTTGTACCATACGCCTCGGCGGTGGGTAGCCTCATGTATGCGATGCTGTGTACCAGGCCAGATATCTGTTATGCCGTTGGCATGGTAGCAAGATATCAGTCTAACCCTGGACAGGCGCATTGGACTGCGGTAAAGCACATCCTCAAGTATTTGAAGAGAACTAGGAATTACTGCCTAGTTTATCAAAGTGAGGGTTTGTGCCCTGTGGATTATACGGACTCGGATTTCCAAGGGGATCAGGATGAGAAGAAATCAACCTCAGGATATGTGTTTACCCTAGGAGGTGGAGTTGTATCTTGGAGGAGCTCAAAGCAGAAATGCATTGCTGACTCCACCATGGAGACGGAATATGTCGCTGCCTCCGATGCCTCGAAAGAGGGGGTATGGCTCAGGAACTACCTTTTAGAGTTGGGCGTGATTCCGAGCTTTCCGAGGAGCATCACAATTTATTGTGATAACTCTGGTGCAGTGGCAAACTCAAAGGAACTGCGGTCTCACAGGGCAAGCAAACACATAGAGAGAAAGTACCATATCATACGAGAAATCGTATCGAGGGGTGATGTGCTGATCAAGAAGATTGACACTAAGGACAACCTTGCTGATCCATTTACAAAATCCTTGCCGCAGAAAGTTTACGAAAGGCATATTCGTGAGTTGGTTCTGAGGTGGATGCCGACCACTGACAGTGGTAAAGAGATAGCAGGCTAGATAGACGGACTGTATACTCTGTAATAGCTTAGTTATGCTTTGAGTATAAGTGGGAGATTGATGGGTTTTGTATACTGAAAGCATTTATTATAATGAGTATACGACGGTTTATTTATCCTATCCATCGAACAATCTTACATGTATGTAACAATGGTATCCTCTTGTCTCACCGATAGGGACGATCATACGGCGTGTTGTAGATCGCAGAAGATAGTATGATCACTTGACCTAGTGAGACATAAACCTGATCACAGTCGAGACAACGTATGAGGATACGTCTGTCCGGATGGCTGCGGCATTGTCAGAATAAGTAGTCTGTCTTGGTTACTTGACGTGCTGGTACGCAGGGGTGGCATATTGATGGACCGCAGCGAGATGTATTCGACTGTGTGACATTAGCGAATACAAGATCTCAATATTGATTGAGTCCAAACCCTAACGAAGGTTCAGGGGTTTGCACGGGATGACTGTTGCTTTGACTTACCATGGTGGAGAGAGCCTGAGTAACGTGCTCGTATATCGTCATCTTGGGTAACAGCAGTTTGTGTAGTACCGCCTGAGACTGGGTTTAGGTAACCATATCGGAGTAATAGGATGGGGACATTCCCTGAGGAGCTCAATAATGTTCATCGTGCCAAAGTCCTGCAGGCTGATTAAGTTCAGGCACGAGTGATAAGGTTTGAGTGGTACTACTCAGAAATAATAAGATATTAATTAATTGTAGTTAGAGCTTGTCAGAAGCTTCGATTAAATAATGAATGTCCGGTAACCTTAAATATGGGGATTCTCAATTAATGCAGCCCGTTCTCATAACGTGGTAATAAAGGGGTAGGTCAGTATTAATTCTGTGGTAAAAAAGAATAAATATTAATTAATTAATTGTGTCCCGGGTTGTGGACATGGAATTAATTAATTTATAGGCCCACTTTATTATTTGCATTAGGTCCCAGGTCTGCCCAAGTAAAATATATGCTGAATGGAGCCCAGTAGCCCATTAGGGGTAAGACCCTAGGTCTATAAATAGACCCCTCTCTCTCTCTGAAACCCTAGCCACCTTCATAACATACAAATCAGTTGAAACCCTAGGGGGAGAGAGAGAGTTGGGCGGCGCCAACTGTAGAGGGAGTAGAAGAGTTTTTCACCTCTAGCCTACATCACAGATCTGTGAAATCCCCACCAGTAGCATATCTGAACAACATTGGGATACAGATCTGAAGATCTAATCTGGAGAACAAATTTCCTTCTTTTCTCTTTTGTTTTCGATTTTAACTAGAAATTAGATTTCTAATTTCTGTTTTCGCATATTTAATCAAATCGCGTAGTTGAATTGGAAATTGGATATTCAAACGTGAAAGATCGGATCAGACTCTACGGAATTACGGTAATCTCTCAATCCACAATTCTAAGAATTAAATTCATAGGAGCATGCTAGGATTTATTGTGAATTTAGATTGTGTACAATATCCATAAATCGATCCGGGTTCAATTGGATTTTATGATTCGGTTCACTAGAAATCCCTACAGAAAGTGATTTGCTGGTCATGAACTAGCATAGTAATTTCATCATTCCTCATATCAATCAGAGTTCCTCCAGTTTTCAGGAAGGGCCTTCCTAATATGATAGGAATTTCTTCATCTGCTTCAAAATCCAAAATAATGAAATCTGCAGGAAATATAAGCTTCTCCACTTTCACCAAAACATCCTCAAAATTTTTCCTTCAGGGTAGACTGTAGACCTGTCTGCCAGTTGTAGGGTAACTGTGGTGGGTCGAGCACCTCCTATCCTCAACTTCTTGAAGATTGACAAGGGCATTAAGTTAATGCTAGCTCCAAGATCACATAGAGCCCTCCCCACATGGTGCCCTCCAATGGAACATGGAATTGTGAAACTTCCTGGGTCCTTGAGTTTAGCTGGCAGCTTCTGATTAAATAAAGCAATAGTTGCCTCAGTCATAGCTACGATCTCAAATTCCCGTAAATGTCTTTTCTTTGTCAACACATCTTTAAGAAATTTTGCATAGCTTGGCATCTGTTTCAAAGCTTCCACAAATGGAATATTAATGTGCAGCCGTTTGAGCATGTCAAAGAACTTGCTGAACTGAACTTCATCCTTCTTCTTTTTAAACCTCTGAGGATAAGGTGGAGGTGGAGGAGTATATCTGACTGGTTCTTTTTCTTTCGAGTTCTCCTCAGTCTCATCATGCTGTCGACTTGCTGCAGCATTTGTGCCAGCATCATCCTGAGTGTTCTGATTTTCCTCAAAACTTTCCCTTTCTGCTTCCTTTGGAGTTGCAGATGTATTTCTTGTATCTTGCAGCTCTGGAGATATCTCAGCTAATTTAGTACCACTTCGTAAAGTCACAGCTTTCAGTTGCTTCTTCCCTGGTCTAGGATTGATTGTATCACCAGGCAAAGTACCTTGTGGCCTATTCTTCATTTCAGTGGCTAGCTGTCCAATTTGAACTTCCAAATTTCGAATGGTTGCTTCCTGACTTTGGCTTCTTGCTTCAGTTTTTACCATGAATTCTTTCATCAAATTTTCCAAGGACATAGAAGCTTGAGCTGGGATTTGCATCTGTTCTTGATTCATTTGTTGTGGCTGTTGAAATCCAGCAGGAGCATTTTGCTTCATTTGTTGTGGATGCATCTGTTGTTGCTGCCCTTGTTGCTGCATTTGTGGTTGCGAGCATGAAGCATTTCCTTGATTTGACCATGAGAAGCTTGGATGATTTCTCCACCCTATATTGTAGGTAGCTGAATATGGATTGCTCTTGTTGTGTCCCATGTAACACATAGCAGCAGGGTTGTATGGACAATTATCAAATACATGTCCTTCACCACAGTAGATACAAGAAGTGTCTACCACCACTTGACTCACTATTTGTTGTTGAGGTTGTGGCTGTCATAGTTTTCTCCATATTCTTTATAGTTGTTACCAAAGCTTCCATTTGAGTTTGCAGAGCAGTCAAGACACTTGATTCAACAGTCCCTGTTACCTTCTTAGCAGTTTGTGCTCTAGCATTGGACCACTGGCAGTTGTTATCAGAAATTCTTTCCAAAATCTCTAAAGCTTCATTGTATGTTTTCAACAATATGGCTCCATTTGCAGAGGCATCCAACACCAGCCTTGAATTGAGATTCAGTCCATTGTAAAAGGTTTCCAGCTGAATGCAGTGAGGTATGCCATGGTGTGGACACTTTCTCAGCAATTCCTTGTATCTTTCTCATGCCTCACTGACTGATTCATCATCTTGCTTGAATGTCATAATGTCATTTCTGCACCTTGTATTTTTCTGCCATATCATTCCAGGATGTGATGGTTTCTGGTTGAAGATTGTTCAACCATGACTTGGCATTGTTCCTTAGAGAGAAGGGGAATAGCCTCAACCTCAATGTTTCCTTAGATACACCAGGTAGTTTAAAGTTGTCACTCACATCTTGAAAAGACTTCACATGAAGATGAGGGTCTTCTGATGCCAACCCACTGAATTGCCCTATAGTTTTAAGCATTTGAAACATTACTGGCTTCAATTCATACTGCACTGCTTCAATCTCAGGTTGTACAATTCCAGACTTCAATACATTAAACCTAGAATCAGCGTAGGCTCGAATACATCTGTCTTTGTCATTTGCCATAACCAATGCATTCTCTAAGTTCTGCTCTCCTGCACCACCAGCTTGGTTAGCCATTTGAGGTCATTTTTTTCCTCTGTCTTGTTTCTGGATCAGACAATTGAACTTCAGGTGGTTCTCACTGGTACATACACAGGACACACCTGAAAATCAGCAACAAACTCAATATTAATAACTTTTCTTTTGTTTTTTTAGAATAATATAATTAACTATAATTGCAGTTAAATAAAAACAAGATTCTATGGCACTCCCCGGCACCGGCGCCAAAAACTTGATACGTGCAAAATTTGCAA
Source organism: Plectranthus barbatus (assembly GCA_026898455.1). NCBI lineage: Eukaryota > Viridiplantae > Streptophyta > Magnoliopsida > Lamiales > Lamiaceae > Plectranthus > Plectranthus barbatus. The sequence continues at coordinate 84,696 of JAPKLW010001072.1, read as the reverse complement.
CAAAGTGCAAGTGTATACTGTCAAGTAGTATCTAGGAGTAATCTAGAGTCGAATCCCACAGGGAATGCCTTATGTGTAGAATCGTGCACGCATTAACATTCAACAGGGGTTAAGCAATTTGTGTTTGAGATGATTATACTGCAGAAATAGTAAATAAACATAAACAAAGCAATAACAATTGAATTAACAAAAGGTAGACAAATAGGCTGATAAGATTTCAGTTATAAAAACAACTCAGGTTACTGACTAAATATTCTTCACAAATAAACATAATAACAAAGTTTAGACAGCTGAAATGTTGATAGAGGTTGCCACTAGGATGAATTCCTTCAATCCTAGAGAAATTGTCATCAGGATTCCTCCTTCGGCCAATACCCAGCTCTCTCCACTTCCTATCAGCTCTCCTCTCTGTAATTTCTCTGTATTTTCGTCTGTCTTCCCCCCTCTTCTTGAAGGTGTGCTCTCTCTGCCCCTTTTATATGCGGCTGCTCCTCCAAAAATAGTTATTAGGTTTCTAAAATTAGATGCAACTTGCCATAAATGACCCTCAATGATGTGGCATCTTAGTTAGCAGCTTTAGTTTCCCCAACTCAGCTCAGCATTAAGTTGTCCATGTCAGCAGTGAACAGGTGGCCCATTTGAGCTGCTACTTTCTCTCTCCCCGACTTTCTCTTTCTACTCTGGTATCCATGCTGACTTCATGTTGCAGCATCTTCACTCGGCATGTTCACTTTCTTTTGGAATTTATACTTGATGTTTTTCCTGCATTATTTGATACTAAACTAGACACAAAATAGTTAATTCGCAACAACTATTCCTCTAAACACCAATCATGCATAAACATGTTTATTTAACCCTAAACTGGACTTAAACAAGACTCAAAGGGCTCGAATTTATTAATTTAAAGGCATAAATATAACTCTCATGAGAGAGTTATCATGGGTCAAAGATTGTAAAAGTCATCTTAGTCAATTTTTCAGTTTCTAGAGTTCTAAAATTGTAATCCTTATATAGAATCAATCGAGTTGTAATAAAACTTAGTGGCTGAAGACCGAGCATAGAAGATGCTCGAGAACTGTAGAAGTGTATGCACTTGAAACTTGGTTTTCACCAAGTATGGCCTTGACCTAGACTGAGTTTGGATACTCAGTATAGGGTTTTCCATATTGACTTCTCCTAGTCAGTATGAGGGTTTTCCCGTACTGACTAGAAGAAGTCAGTATGAGGGTTTTCTATGCTGACTATGGGAGGTCAGTATGAGGGTTAGCCATACTAACTATGTGAAGTAAGTATGAGGGCTAGCTATGCTGATATGAGAAGCCAGTATAAGAGCATCTACCTTCAAAGCACGACCTATTCGAAGACATCGAAGCTCGGTCAGACTTCAACATATTCATGCCTAAGTATAAGTCAGTATGAGGACATCCAAACTTGGATTCCTCGTACTGGAACTTAGGGGGCATTTGGTTGGTGGGTTTCGGAATGAGGGAATGGAATGATTCCGAAATTCACCGTTTGGTTAAAGGGTATGACAATGAGAAAATGGGAATGATACCCAAAAACTTGGAAATCATCAAAATCCTCCAAAATGGTGGGTTTCATTTTCATTCCCATATCACATTATGAAATTATTTATTTCATATTATTTTATAATTACTTTCTTATTTATTTATTTATAATATTACTCAAAAATATTATGATAATTATATTATTTTATAATATTATATGTTATTATAATTATATATTATTCTTTTAAATATTTAAAATAATAATATAATTATATTAATTATTTATTTGTATCTTAATTTTATATTTTATAAAATAAATAAGAAGATAAATATATTATTTATTTCTTTTAATATGATTATATTTTCTTGATTTTTATCATTAAATTAATTATTTATTTCTTTTTTTTAATTCATTTTATTTATAATTATTTCCTTATTTATTTTCTTTTTGTTTTTGTAATATTTTTTATAATTATATTATTTTATAATATTATATGTTATTATAATTATATATTATTCTTTTTAATATATTATAATAATATTATTATAAAATTAATCATTTATTTTGTATATTAATTTTATATTTTATAAAAAAAATTAGAAGATAAATGTATTATTTATTTATTTTAATATGATTTTATTTTTTTATTTTTATTGTTAAATTAATTATTGTTTGTATAATATTTTAATTATTTTATAAACCTATAAAGTTAAAAAATCATTCATCATAATCAAAAATGATTTCAAAACCCATCTCGTAAACCAAACATCAGAATTGAGAATGATTCCCAAAAATTAAACTCATACCCATTCCCTCTACTATCAATCTCATACCCATAGTGATTCCTGACAGTTAAACCAAACGCCCCTTTAGTATGACGCAAAGTTAGTGAATAGTACACTGACACAACAGAGCATAGCAGAGCAGACCTATAGTATGGGCTATCATTGGACGACATCTTCCATGAGTCTAATGACTGCATTTATGTGTCTAACGGGCATAATTTTAAAATGTTCAAGGATTCCTCTATAAATATGTATGCCCCCAACCTTAAATGGTTAACGAATTCCACTCTACAAAGAGCATATATCTAAGCCATCTCTCTGCTAAAACTCTCTGAGTTTTTGTGTTTCCTTACACGAGACTTGAGTTCCTGACTCAAGTTATTACTCCGTGCTACACTCTCTTAGCACGAGGCTGAAGCTATCCTTTGGTGAATATATCTTTCCAAGATATATTCATAGCAGTCAGCTTCCTACTCTGGAATTCTGACTCTTGCGGGCTTTTGCCAACCACCTGAGTTCTGGGAAGAACAGTAAACATCCAACCACCAGGAAGAAGGATGCGGGTGTCGTCCTCACTTCAACCTGAAGATTAAGCGTACAAGGAGTTCTCAGGCGAGTGACCACAGCAGGCTGAAGGATGGAGTGCCGACGGGTTGTGTATAGATCAAAAGGAGGCTTGTATTTACTTAATGATTTATCCAGACCAAGGGTCTGAAGAGTGGATGTAGGATTTTTAGATCCGAACCACTATAAAATATCATGTGTTCTTTACTACTTTCATTTATATTTCTGTCTTATTTAATTTCGCAAACTGACTTTCAAAACCTTCAATACTTGTGCAAGTATTGAAGAGTATACACTGTGAAACTTACTTAATAACGACAGACCTAAGCTTAACGACTTTCAAGTACCCTAAACTACGTTCTATCGATTTAGGGGAACAAGTGCAAGTTGTTATATTTTTACTTCGGCTGCATATATTCGTACGCTGATTTCGGGACCAATACTTATTCTCTTTGTCTATTTGTGTAAAATTGGTCTTGTAAATTGAAGAAGACCCAAACTCGTGTCTTCGATTAATTTCTTTAATTTGTCGGTTTTAGGTTGGGATCCAATTTCTTCTCATCCTTCACACGTTTCAAACTGGTGGCGAAGAATCCGACCCAGTTTGTCTTGATTAGCGTCATTAGCTCCATTACAATTCGATAGTCATCCTAACAGGACAATACAAGTTTGCATGGACTAAGATAATCTAGAGACACTCTTACTTGATGATTTTTATACATTCTTTTTACACATCAAAACAACAAATAGATAGGTTTACTTCCTATATATATATATATTGTGGGGGTGCTTGCGGTTTGGCTGAAACCAATCAAATCGGTCAACCAGATTAATTTGACCGGTTATAAATCTTAATTTTATAACTGACGATTTGAAAATCTTGAAAACGGTCAAAGTCGGTTCGGTTATAATTTGGTGGATCAAACTGGTCATATACATATATACATACATACATATATATTTTATATATATAATTCATAAGCATAAATTGTAGTTTACTACGTAAGTTTCTATTCTTTCATACAATTAATCCATGTTCAAATGAGTCGACCAATATGTTTTACTTTTAATTTTCTTTTATAAAAAATAAAATAGAAAATCAACTAATAAGTATTAATATTAAATACTATATTTTTTACGTTAAATTAAGTATTAATATCGTTATTATAATTTATAGGTCTCTTTTAATTTTACATTTGAAATTTTAATGCTTATAATTTCAATACAATTAACACATATGTTTCTTTTGATTTTACATTAAATTATAAATATAAAACATTAAATTCAAATTATTTTATAATAAGTAACACCAAAAAATAGAAATCAACTATTTACATTTATCAGAAACGCTCACCTACCCACCATAGACAAATATTAATGTGCTCACGAGCGATGTGCCAATATGACATTGGCGATGCGGTCAACATTAATAATTATTACCTCCAATATTATGTTGTCACGTTACTGGTAGGTACATTAACACGTGCCCACGATGGGTAGGTGAGTATTTTTGTTACATTTATACCTTGGTTATCTACAAATCAACTAAAGTCTCTACTCGATATATTATAGTACATTGTTGAAAGTTGAAATATATTTCATTCAAACGATCAAATCGTTTTTATACTATTAAGCCAATTTAATATGAAAAAATTTCAAACCGCACCTATTGATTTGACCGAGATTTTACTTCAAAACCAGCCAAACGGGGCCACAAACACCCCATATATGTATATATATAGAACTGATCAAATGAAAAAATTCCTTCTAGAAAAAGTTGTTTGATTATACATACCACAATGTTTGAATATGTTTACCACATTTCTTGAATACGTGATAGTCATTGGTATTTGAGTTACTCCCTCCGTCCCAAGTAAATTGTCCACATTTCCTTTTTCGTCTGTCCCACAATATTAGTCCACTTTCCTAAAATAGCAAATTCTCTACACTCATCAATAAAATATTCATCCCACTAACTCCCACTACCACTCACATGCATTGGTTATCGTGCCCGGTCAAATGTGGACAATTTGACCGGGACGGAGGGAGTATATCGTAAGCATAATCTACATCATTCATCTAAAAAAATCAATGACTGAGATTAAAACATTTTCCCAGATTTTATGCTTTTTTTATAAATCATGCTTAATCGAATTAAGCACGATTTATAAAGCAATTAAGCACGAACGAATATTATGTTTAATTTTTTAATTTTTATGCTTTAATCTCAACCATTGATACTATCAATCCGATGGCTGAAATTCATTCTTATTTAGCACAAACTTTAATTTTAGTACTTGAGTGAATTTATCAAAATAATATGTTTAATGTTTGTATTATATGTCCAAAGAAAAATATGTGTCTATCAGTATTATATATTAATTTAATTATATTATAAATTATTGTCTATAAATTCATATATATATAAATATATAACATAAATTAATGATTTAGATTAGTTCGTCAACTTGTAAGGAGAATTTATACCTCACTTTTTATAAATCGAACCGTGCAAATTGCAATGTCGATTTGTAAGTCGAGGGGTAACTCACATTTTATATTTCAAATCGTGTATTATCGTAACTAAACTGATTTTGATATTATATTAAAATCCACCAATATTTTATTTTTATAAGGAGAGGAATATCTTACCATTATAAAATAATGGCAAAAACTTGCGTTAGGCGGGTTTTATCCTACCCAAATGGGTTGACCCATTCCAAATAGAGTTTATTAATCCCAATTAGGATATATTATATGGGTTTATGAATATCTCTATATATATGATGCCGATACATCTAACATGTAAATTAGTTAAAGATTTTAAGCATAATAATAAACAAATAATTAAGTGCATCGGAATTGACTTTTATTTTATTTTATTCTTAAAGCCGTGACAACTTTGGAAGTTTGAACCAAGTTTTTCAACATTTAAACTCTTAATTTTGTATTAATTTTATCAATTTTTTTTATTATGCCATTAGTAGCACATATTTTATTGTGAGGAAATTATAGACGGAAAAATTGATTTTGAAGAAACAATGATTTTTTGCCATCTACATCAAATGTATATTCTGGTGAGGTTATTTTACATTTGAAGCTCTCATAATTTTAGGGTTCAACAAATAACGAAAATAAAGAAATTTCTATTGGGGGCCCAATATTCTTGTGGCCATTTTATTTTAATCAATAATCTGCCGACATAGGACCCAAAAATGGGCCTTTTGAGTAGAATATTACCAGTGGGGATGTCAATCGGGCTAGCCCGTCGGATTTCGGGCCAGCCTTGTCGGGCTGCGGGTTATTCGGTTCAGGTTGATTCGGGTGGAAATTTTTTCGGGCTAAAAAATTTCGACCCTAACCCTAACCCTTCAGTTTTCGGGCTGACGAATTTATTAATTATTTTTAATTTTTAATATTTTTTAATATTTTCTATAACATAAAATATTTCATTCTCTATTATTTTCTTCTAAATAATAATAAAGTATAAATTATTTATTCTCTTTAAAAAAAATCATAATACATAACAATCTTTTTTATTTATCAACTTAAAAATATATTTATTTTACCAATGTTGTAACTCTATAATTAAATAATTTAAAAAATCCCATGGATATTTATTAATTGTTTGAACTCAATATAATTATATAACTTGATGATTGAAGGAATTCGAAAGAACTATGAAATTCAAACTATTATATTTGAATAAAATATATAAGATCCAACATAATATTGTTGTCATTATTATTTATAAAATTATTATGATTATTTTATAAGTTAAACATAAAAATATACGCCCACAAACGTATTGGGCCAATAGAACTTTTATTAACAAAGATTTGGGTCATGAATAAAAACTACACATGGGCTTAAATATATTTGGGTGTGAAATGTAATTAGTAGTAGGCTGGGTGGGCTGGAAATTTTATAAACAAATTTTTGTCTGGACCGCGGGATCAGCCCGTTTGGCCTGTGAGCCCGGTGGGTCAGGCTCGTTCGGTTAAAAAAAAAATTGGTTTAAAATTCTTTTACCCTAACTCGCATTTTAACTCATCGGTTCCGGGCTAACCCATCAGTTTGGGCTTAATTGACATCCCTAATTACCAGCCATTTTCAAAACTGCAACATAGAAGTGAATATTTCTTCTTTTTTTTAACTTTAATTTATAAAATCAAATCTTCTACTGTTAATTGCAGTAAAATTACGTCAATTGTGTTATAATTGTAATATATTAAATAATTCTAATATCAGTTAATTTTATTCCGTGTAGGTAATTAATTTTATCCCGTATAGGTAATTTTATCCTATAGTATGACAAGAAGCTATTAATAGTGAGATTGAATCAATTATCCAAAATCATACATGAATTTTGACCGATCTCCCAAAAGGTTGTAAGCCCTTAGGATGCAAGTGGATCCTTAAAAGAAAGTACAAAGCCGATAGTTCGGTTGATAAGTATAAAGCTCGCCTTGTGGCGAAAGGCTTTAAACAAAGAGAGGGATATGATTCCTTCGATACCTATTCACCAGTGACTAGGATCACTTTTATTAGAGTGCCTATAGCGATTGCTATTTTGCACAATCTCGAAATACACCAAATGGATGTGAAGACAACCTTCTTAAATGGAGAGCTAGAAGAAGAAATCTATATGGATCAACCGGAAGGATTTGTAGTACCCGGACAAGAGAGAAAGGTATGCAAATTGGTTAAATCCTTATACGGTCTTAAACAAGCGCCCAAACAGTGGCATGCTCGATTTGACAATGTGATGTTGTCAAATGGATTCAAGTATAACGAATGTGACAAATGTGTGTTCTACAAAGGCACGTTTGACAATTTTGTGATTGACTGCTTTTATGTAGATGACATGTTGATCATGGGTAGAAATCAACAAATAATTGTTGATACTAAACGAATGTTGGAGAAGAACTTCGACATGATGGACATGGGTGTGGCTGATGTGATTCTTGGATTCAAAATCATAAGAAAGACTAATGAAATTGTCATATCACAATCTCACTACGTTGAGAAAGTGTTAAGGAAATTCGATGCTTATGATAGTCCACCAGCCAAAACACTATTAGAGCTCAATGTTCACTTTGTTAAGAACAAAGGTGACTGATGCAGCTAAAAGTTCAATCGAATTAAACTCTCAACTACACAAAG
>JAPKLW010001072.1:0-69321 GCA_026898455.1 Plectranthus barbatus | reverse complement strand
AGAGGCGGCGGTGGTGCTGGGTTCGCAGTGGTGAGAGGGGAGGCCATGGGTTCGCAAGGAGAGAGTGGTGGGTGACGGGCGATGGTGGGCTGGGCGATTTGCGAGAGACGGTGGTGGTGGGCGACGGACAGGGCCGACGAGAGGCGGCGGTGGTGCTGGGTTCGCAGTGGTGAGAAGGGAGGTCTAGGGTTCGCAGGGAGAGAGCAGCGGCGGTTCGTAGGAAATGAAATCTGATTTGAGAGGAGTATGAATTTAGGGTTTGACAGGGGTTGGGTGGGAAATTCTTGAATATTTGGGGGTAGGGTAGTAAATTTAAGTGTAGTTAATTTTTGCCAAAAAAGGAAATGTGTCTAATAAACGGGACAGACCGAAAAGGAATACGCGTCTAATCTAATGGGACGGAGGGAGTATGATTTAAAGTTGACTATATAATAAATGAATCGATTTTGGACAAAAAAATGGTCGACACGGTCGCTTAGCCGCTATCAACTTTACTAGCTTGATTATAGATTATGAAAGCTATAGACTATAGTAGATAGTCATAATAATTCCATCATTTTAGTTTTTGACCCCCATAAAATAAATATCCCTTTTTCTCCTTTTCTCGAACAGATGCCAAAGTGGGCTAATAATTTACTCTCTTATGTAACATTTTATATAAAAAAAATATTATCATAGTTGTCCACAAATATTCAATCATAGTAATTTTTAATGATATTATTTTTTTATAACAAAAACTCTCCTATTCTTTAAACAGAATACATTGATTTAAATCAAAGTTTACCTTTATGCATAAAAAAATCTCCAATTTCTTTTTTTTTTTTCTGTTAATAAAATGCATTAATTTAAATCTCATCTCATCTCATCCATATGTTCCTATTAAAACTCAAACACATTATTTATTAGACATAGACAAAACCCTTAAATTACTTGCCGTTTAGAACCTGATTAAAAAAAATCATCTCTTTGATTATTGGGCAACTGATTTTTAGTATTTTTTTTTCCAGATTAAGACATAGTCTTGTGGCCCAATTGTTCTTTCGGCCTATTTTATTATATTAATATTCGATCCACTGAATTAACAGCCCTATAATCTTCATTTTTATTAATATTTTGTCTCGTGCTTAGGGGTGTAATCGAACCGAGTCGAGTCGAGTAGTGTCGTGCTCAAGTTTGACTCGTTTAGTTTCGAGTCGAGCTTCGAGCTTTTTTATCGAATATTTTGATGTTCACGAACGTTATCGAGCTTTTATCGAGCCTAAACGAACTTTCTAAATTTAGAATATATTTAAGATTTTCATTATTATTTTGAAGAAAATGTAATTTATTCCAAAAAAAATATCATATTCATGCTCAAATTCAAATTTTTTTTCATTATTAGATAGATTTTTATCATTATTGTTACTGTTAAATCATAAGAATATTATTTTTATAAAAGTAATTATTTTATATTTCTTACTAATTTTAGCTAACGAGCCTGCTCACGAGCTCACGAGTCGAATACTATGATGCTCAAGTTTGGTTCATTTAATAAACGAGCTTTACTAAACAAACTCGAACGAGCTTTTATCGAGACGAGATCCGAGTAGCTCACAAACAGTTTGGTTCATTTACACCCCTACTCGTGCTTATTTCGGAGCCGTGATATTACTATATTTATTTGATCTAAATAATGTATTTTAGTTTGACAGTTTAGAATGTCAATTCAACAATCATAATTGCAAAATTGAGCATTTCATATTTTTGATAGAATTTATTTTGTAAAAACAAACAATTTATGCAATATAAAATAATAGTGAGATCACAAGGAAATCAACAATTGATAATGCGATGAAGTCTATGAGAGGGAAATAATTGATTTATTTCACTCTATAGAACGGTTACAAGGATATATATTTATATACATAATGAACCAAAAATAAGAAAAAAAAATAACTAAAAAGATACAATACAATCTCTAAAATATTTTATGAATCTTCAATATCTTCTACAACCCCCCGCAAGCGAAGTGTGGGATTTGACGACACACGAAGTTTGGGACGAAATAGTTCAAACAACGGGCGAGGTAAACTCTTGGTAAAAACATCAGCAAGCTGGAGAGTTGAGGGAATGAACCTAGTAACCAATCGATCGGATTCCACTTGTTTTCGAACGAAGTGATAATCAATGTCAATGTGTTTGGCCCGCTTATGAGATACCGGATTTCGAGTGAAGAAGATGGCACTCCGATTGTCGGAAAGAAGGGAAGGCGGCTGAGGAAGAGTAATATGAAGATCATTAAGTAAGTTCACTATCCAAAGCATTTCAGTTGTAGTGTTGGCGAGGGCATGGTATTCGGATTTGCAGCTGGAGCGAGCAACAGTCGGTTGCTTCTTGGCACTCCGTAATACGAGATTAGGCCCCAGAAATATGGCAACAGTCGGTTGCTTCTGGTGTTTGATTTGTACTTGTAATTTCTACATCTAATGAATTGCTGGAAACTGAATTGGAAGACAATCACTCACTCTCTCTCTCTCTCTATCTCTATCTCTCTCTCTCTCTCTCTCTGAGTTGTTTTAACTTGGTTGAACTCACATTCCAGTGTGATTAACAAACTTACATTTTCGCTCTATTTGAGTTAATCAAGAAATATCTCTCCAATTCAGGGAGAAGATCAAATAGAGTAGGTCAGATAAAGGACTTGTGTACTGAGTAGTGTCGATGTAACCATGTTTGATGTTTCTTTTTCTTTTCTGACTTAGTTAAGTAGTTTTGATAATATCAAAAAGGGGGAAACTGTTAGAAACTGAGTTTCAGCTTACCACATAATTTGATGTTTTGATATGACAAAACTTACTTTATAGCATTAAGTTTCTAGAGTCTCCGAATGTAATTCTTGTATAGGATTAATCGAGTTGTAATAAACTAGAAACTGAGCTAAAGATCGAGCGAACAGAGACTAAATCTCTAAGGGGGAAATTGTTAGAAATCAGAAGACAAAATCTCTAAGGGGGAAATTTTGTGTGTTCTGAACACGAGACTTGAGTTTCTAACTCAAGTTACTACTACCGTGCATCTATCTAAGTGCACGAGACTGAAACTCTAAGTTGAAGTTCATACTTGGTGAATATTACTTTCCTAAGTAATATTCATAGCAGTCAGTTCCTACTCTGGGAATCTGATTCTTACGGGTGATGCCAACCACACTGAGTTCTTGGAAGAACGAGAAAACATCCATCCATCCAGTTTGAAAGCTGCGGGGTGTGTCCTCATTTCAACCTGAAGAAGGAGTAAGCTTACAAGGAGTTTCTGGGCGAGTGACGACAGCAGACCGAAGGACGGAGGATTCCGAAAAGTTTTTCCATAGATCGTGAGAAGACTTGTAATACTGAAACTTAGTGGATTCTTGATTAAGTTCAGAAGAGTGGACGTAAGACTTTGATTCCGAACCACTATAAATATATTGTCGTATTTACTCACTTTCTTTAAGTTTCTGCATCTAAGTTTCCGAACTTACTTTAAAACCTTCAATACTTGACTAAGTATTGAAGCTTATAACTTGAAACTTACTTAACACATTCTAAGCTAAACTAAGTTTTCTCAAACTGAAAACTAAGTCAAGTTAGTTTTCAGAGTCAAGTGCAAGATTAATTTACTTCCGCTGCATATTTTATTACTCTGATTTCGGGACCAACAATTTCATAAAATTTTATCCCAGATGTTTTTATTTAAGTTTTTTAAATTTTATATTTAGTCAATGAATTTTATTCCTAGTAAGTATTTTTCATCTAAGATTTTTATTTCATTATTGAATTTATCTCATATGTGGGACATAATTTAGTGAAAAAATGAAAATAAAAAATAAAAAACCCCAATGCAAAATACATGGGATAAATTCAGTTAAATAAAATGTTTTGAGATAAAATTACTAATTTTCCAAAAAATATTTGACACCACAATCAAATTTGAAAATAAATCTATAATCAAACACTTTCAATATTATCTTTCTCATTAAGCACATAATTTATTTATATTAATCGTGCATTTACATTAAGGTTGCAATCCAAATTAGTTGTAACTAATCACATAATTGTACATTTAACATCTCAATCAAATATATATATATTTTTAAAAAAAATCCATATATCTCAATCGAATATATATGAACTCTATATTAAAATCCATCTAAAAAAAAACTTTATATTAAAATCACAATATTGTTTCTTTATTAACTAATTCATATTATAGCATTAGTTTTGAGATTGGGTCAAATCAAAATGAACAATTTATAAACCAAAGTAACAATTTTCTTTCCCTCTCTCTCTCTCAGGACTGATTATGTAACGCCCCCATCTGACCTTCCCGATATGGGGCCACGTTACATTGATGTTTCAGGTTTTCGAAATGCAATTCAAATAAACAATAAGAGAAAAACTTCACATTAAATATTAAAATAAGTTAACAGTTAAGAAATCCTTCGAGTCTTGAGACATAAACAGAAATTCAGTCTTTTAAACATTCAAAAGGAAGGTTTTACAGAGAGCGGTGCAGCTGTATGTATAGCGTGATGGTGACATGTATATGAAGATATATGTCACAGGATCTGTAAACTTTTCAAAAACACACTTATCCTTCGTCTTCAGCTTACACCCGCTACCTCCATACCTACTGCTTAACCTGCACGATTTAGAAATATCGCGAGGGCTGAGTACTTTCGTACCCAGTGAGAAACATGCCGAAAACATACATAATATAGAAAATATGCTATGCAACTCACGCAGCTAAACATGGGGTTTTGTTGAAATAAACCGTGCTAGCCAAAACATTTTACTCACACACACTTAATTTAGGAGTTGTCATAATTGTACAGTTCTGTAACTGGAAGTTGGCCGACTTCCAAGTTACGATGACCAGTAAGGAATGAGTACACACTCAACCTACTGTCATTTAGAGTGCACTAGTCTCGGAACACACAGCATCGAGACCCGATCGTTTAATATATATACAAATCTCAAACAATCTTCAAACATCTCAATAACATCATCACAAATCCTCCGACCCCATAACATGTTCCCCTTATATCTTCTCAATCCCAATCATATGGTATCAACACCATACTACTAATGAAGTTCTAGCGCAGTTATACTTAACTGGTTCCGAACTCATTGTAATAACTCTCTGCCGTCGGGAACCGACAGAGGACAGTATGACAATCCACAAACATGCATAGCAAATTTTAATTTGAAAAACAAAACATTTTCACCACACATTTTGAAAAGAAAACACGCATTTGATTTATAGTTTTGAAATAGTTTCCCACCTCGTTCTCGTCTTTTGGCTAGATGTCTTTAGTTTGAATGAGCTCAACAATCCTCGCTCAAATTCCTACAATCAAGTAGGTTCTCGAGTCAATATAATATATCTAGGACGATACATCTTAATTGTAATAAACAGGACTCGAGGAACTAGGATAGAGTAATAACTCAGGAAACTTGAGCCTCTGTGTCGACCGACATGTACTGTGTCGATCGACACAGACCTGGTCGACTTAGGTTCAATCGATCGACATTACTCGGTCGTTATGATGGTTGTCGACTTCACTTGTCGATCGACATGATCTTCGTCGACCGATACGTGTGGTTCGATATCCCCTCTCGTCGAACTCCCTGTCGATCGACATAACCCCTGTCGATCGACAGGATTGACTCGACATCAATCCTTATGAATCGACCTTTCCTGTCGATCGACACACCTTCTGTCGATCGACAGGTTCGACTCGACTCAACTTCACGAATCGACCTTCCCTGTCGATCGACATGATCTCTGTCGACCGACAGAGGTCGTCTCCTTCACGGGTTCGCCGGAGCTGAACCTGCAACTCGCGAAATCTCGCGATTTCTCCGGCCGATGACACATGCAAAAACATAATTCGACTCCCTAGACTGTAAGGAACACGAATATACCAACTAGACACGAGAATTCGAGGAAGATTGAAGACACCAATTACCTCGCCGGAGCTCCTCCTCGTGCGGCGGCGGTCAGGGTTTTCCGGCGTCCAAATCGAGCTTGCTCTACAGCCGAACGTTCCCCGAGCTATGAGGAACACGAATCCATGGTCAAATCACCGAAATTCGGCCGGAATGACAAGTTATTCAAAAATCGTCATTTACAAACTCACCTCAACTTCCACTTCTGATATCTCCCTCGTCTCTCGTCCCCTCGGAGTCCACGAATACTCAAAACGAAGCTCTGCTCGAGAGCTATCAGATGGGGGTGGTGGCTGGCCGGTCGGTCGCCGGAGGTGGCCGGAAAATGGACTGAAAGAGGGCTGACGGGTTTTGAGTTGAAGGGGGAAGATTCAGCACTCTCTCTCTCTCTCTCTAAAATATAACATAAGCTAAAAAGCTTATAGTATGAAATCTCTTTCCTATTTATACTCCCTCATAAACTAAGGTGTAAATTATGTCCATAAACTCTTATAATTCCATATCATACTTCATTAATAATAATATGATAACTCATATTATTTTATATCTTCTCAAAATAATTCCACCTTATTTCTCCAATTTCATAATTCATACCATCCCATTCAAATAAATTCAATGATTCACAACATTAAAATCCTCCTCTTTATAAAATAATGATTCTTACAAAGCTTAATTAAACTTGGGGGTATTACATATTAAAGATCAAATACATTCACAATATCATGAACCCATTAGAGGGCGACCATATTGGAATTATCTGCAAATATTACAATGCAATTCCATGCATAATTGAGCACAAAATTACTAGTAAAATAAAATGTTTGTACAATATCTCGAATTTCTAAAATTAGGGGCCCACGAAACATATTAGGGATTCGATTAGAAATCAAATTAGAATATGATTATCTAAATATTAACAAGAATTCGCAGACAAAAGAATTTTCTTGATTTAAAAGAATCTTTGCTAGATTTGGCATTATTTTCGGTAACTATGAGACATAGTCACACAAACAACTAAAAGATCAAAAATAGAAGTTAGAGAAAGATGTTGGGAAAATGTCAAATTATAGCACGAAATGTGCTACTTCTTTTTTAATTTTTTTACTAGAGATGATCAATTGTGAAACTAAAATCATTATAAACAGAATGAATGCCTGTGGTTGAATATTTTGTAAAAGGCAGAAGTGTAATCAATCTCGAGTATTATCATTTTCTACACCCATCTTATATTTCATTGTTCAATTTTTTAATACATGCGTATATAATATAGTCAACATGAGATAAAGGGCCTATCTTGCTCCCTATGTAGATAATTTGGTGAATGAGGAATTAAAAAAGTCAAGATTTTATGCAAGTTATAAAAATCTTGATTTAGATTATATAATTAAATATTTCATCGCGTCTTAGCCTTTAGAATCAGCATGAGATTATTGATTACAAAGTAAATCAATTAGGCAAAAACTTGCGTTAGGCAGGCCTAAACGGTTTAGGCGGGTTTTATCCTACCCAAATGGGTTGACTCATCCCAAATAGGGTTTATTAATGGGTTATTATGGAGATCTATCCTCAACTTTAGCAAATTATGGAATTCTATCCCATATTTTCTAATTTATGAAATTCTATCCTAAACTATATTTTTTCATGTAATTTTATCCCAACTCAATTAACACTATTAATTTATACCACATCATCTATTAATTGCCATATCAATTGTCCACATCATCACTAGTTGCTGACATGGACTGTTGACATGGTATTAATTTTTATTTTTTAATTTGCAGATATTTTAATAAAATTTTTGATTTTTGATTTTGATTTTTGTAAATTAGTTTTTTAATTATGATATAAAAATTTTATAATTAAAAAAATTTAAAACTTTGACGACACACCAAATCTAATTTAAATAAATGCATTAAATTTATTATTATATAATTATATTTAATCAATTATTAACACAAAACTCAATCAAAATAATCATAGCTTAACTTTTGGCTATAGTTATGATTTTAATTAATATTAAATCTAATAGCGAAGAGGGGTAAAAGCTGAAGGTTTATAGTTAAATCTAATATTAATTAATATCATAACTATAGCCAAAAGTTAAGCTATGATTATTTTGATTGAGTTTTGTGTTAATAATTGATTAAATATAGTTATATAATAATAAATTTAATGAATTTATTTAAATTAGATTTGGTGTCTCGTCAGAGTTTTAAGTTTTTTTAATTAAAAAAGTTTTACGAAGTTTTATATCATAATTAAAAAAAATAATTTACAAAAAGCAAAATAATTTTTTTTATAAAAATATCAGCAAATTAAAAAATAAAAATTAATGCCATGTCAACTATCCATGTCAGCAACTAGTGATGATGTGGACAATTGATATGGCAATTAATAGATGATGTGGCATAAATTAATGGTGTTAATTGAGTTGGGATGAAATTACATGAAAAAATATAGTTTAGGATAGAATTCCATAAATTAAAAAGTATGGGATGGAATTCCATAATTTACTATAGTTGAGGATAGATCTCCATAATAACCCTTTATTAATCTCAATTAGGGTATATTATATGGATTTGGGCTTAGGTTAATGGATAAAACCCGCCTAAATCGTTTAGGCTTGCCTAACCCAAGACCTTTCCAATCAATTAATATTTTATTCCAACAAATGAAATAATCTGAAAATAGATGAGATCCCTAAAAAATCTGAGAGGATCACAGACTGTAAGTTTAGTCAATTGGAGCTGTTAGATTTCTCATGCCAATTCATGCTCACATAAGAGAAATTGGTATGCATAGATTCAACCCTTAAAAATGAGTTTCTAATATATTATATATGTGTTGCGTTGATTTACGGGTGTCTTGAATAATAAATGCAGTTTATAATGGCTCGTGAACAGTGGCGTATGTAGGCATACTTTTCGGGTACAACTGTACCCCCATATATATATATATATATGTATTTTTATTATTATTTTTATATTTTTAGATATGTTTTTATATAATGTATCCCCATTTTAATGTTATTTATATATTGTACCCCGATTCTAAAATCCTAAATACTGCCACTGCTCGTGAATTGTATGTTCCACCTTGTTTTACTTGGCATTTATTATAAAATAAATTTAGCTTTACATTTCTACAGAACTACGACACATTATAAATGGACTCCATTAACTTTGAGGGGAAAATTATTTAGGGATTTTGCAGATTTGATATTTTTGGATTTTTAATTTTAATTATTTGCTAAAGCTACACAAATGTTTTTCTTCCAATAATTTTTTTCAAATTTTATATTAATCCACATAAACGCCACACCAACATTACGTGGAAAAAAACCGATGAGTCAGCACAAATGCAACACTGTTAGTTATTTGAGATGAAATTTCTAAATAAAATTAAAATATGGGATAAAATCTCCTAAAAATGAAAAGATGGGATAAAATTCCTATAAAACACTTATGGTCACCTCCTAGGTGTATCATACAATGTGATATTTAAAAGTGTTATATATAGTTGAGGATGAACAAATATTCTAATCATCAAAATTATATAAAATCACATTTTGTATAAGCAAATAGAAAGATATTATATACGTGAAAAAATGGAAGGCATAAAACACTGTAAACATAAACTGTAATCTGTCAAAAGCCGTTACATAACAATGGGGTTCAGATATTCATTTCATTTTTACAGTATACGATGTTGTAATGTGTATGGTTGAAGATAAATTTTAGTGGGGTTGATTATGATAGAAGAAGAAGAAGATGAAAAAGAAAAAGAAAATCCTAGAGCGAGAATGAGATAGCTAGCAGTGCAGGTGGAGTCCACATGGTCAGAGATAAGCCCGTTTCAGCCAGCCCTCCTAACCATGACTTTCCTTGCTCTTTTGCGTTTTCTTCTCCCCCTGTGTGAACAAATGTCGAGTAAGCGCACGCTCATCTATATATATATCAATAAATGTGTGTATATATATATATATATATATATATGTTAAAAAGAGTCCCTCCAAAAACTCTTGGTACAGCTCACGAGCCCACTGTCATATTTCTCAACCAACGCATCGTCAATACTTGAGACCCTTTTTCTCCTGAGAATTCAGCGTCACAAGAATTTTCTCACGCAAACGGGAAAGAAAGAGGGTCCCTTTTAATTTTCAATTGTTTGTTTCTCTTAATTCATTTCTGCCCAAAAAAGTCTGATCTTTTTCTCCTCGATTTTTCAAGAAATGTATTGCTGGTCTTCATCAGTGAGTGTCGATGATGAGTTTGAGAAGCTTGTTTCTAGAATGAACCCACCAAGGTAGAATTCGTTTGTCTCTTTGTTCTCCCTCTTTTCATGTTAAAGGTGTGAGTTCTTGAATGTTTTGTGTGCATGCCGAAAATGCAACATTTGTGAAGAAATCCGTCTTGATTTTTGAATCTTGTTCTTGATTGTAGGGTAACTGTTGATAATACATTTGATGACAAGGTGACCTTGATAAAGGTACGTGGATTATGTTTTGTTGTTTGAATTTGATTATTTTTAATTTTGATTGCATCTTATGGCCAAAAAAATTGTAGGTTGACAGTGCTAATAAGAGGGGAAGTCTGCTGGAGGTGGTTCAAGTTCTTACTGATCTGAATTTGCAAATCAGGAGGGCTTACATTTCCTCAGATGGGGGATGGTTTATGGATGGTGACTTTTTCCAATTCCAATTCCAATTCCTTTTTTTCTGAGTTTTGCTTTTTCCCAAACTAAAGGCCATTTCCTTTTCTTTGGTGTTGAAATGCAGTTTTTCATGTCACGGATCAATTCGGGAATAAGGTCTATGATGATAATAACATTTCTGAGAAAGTTCAACAGGTTTACACATGAAACTACCAGTAGAATGAAATCATCATCAATGTGTACAAACAATTTAAATTTTTTAAGATAGTGAGAATTTATGATTGTAAAGTCTTTAAATTCAAACTTGATGTTCAATAGTAAGAATCCTCAAACTCATGTTTCTTCAATGCTTAGGTATATCACTTATGTTGTCAAATGCAAGTCACTTTAGTGGTGGCCATGTCAGTTCAAAAGTGGAAGCATTTGGTTGAGAACTCTGTGGTGAAATAGTGAATGCATTCTTTGACCAATCTTCATAAATCCTAGCTTGAAACTGTATCATCATATTGCAGTGCCTGGGATCAAGAGGGAGCGGCTTAAGAACGCTGGAGAGATCCGTGGACATGCAGTCAGCTGCAGAGCATACCATGATTGAGTTATCGGGTAGAGACAGACCCGGACTGCTCTCAGAGATCTTTGCTGTTCTTGCTGATCATAAGTGCAACACAGTTGCTGCAGAAGTGTGGACCCACAACTCGAGAATGGCTTCCGTTGTTTACATTACAGACGAAGCAAATGGATTGGCAATAGATGATCCTGATCGCCTTCATAGTCTAAAGCAGCTTCTTCTCCATGTTCTAAAAGGCAGCAGAGAATGGACAAGTGTCAATACTGCTGTCTCCGTCGGGTCTACTCAAACTCAGAGAAGGTTGCATCAGATGATGTATGCTGACCGTGATTATGATAACCAAAATGTGGCTCAAGAGCGGATCAAACCCCTTGTGACTGTTGAAAACTGTGAAGAAAAAGGGTACACGGTGGTGAACACGAGCTCTCCAGACCGACCTAAGCTGCTGTTTGACACCGTATGTACCATAACTGATATGGAATACGTGATATCCCATGGAACTATAATTGCTCAAGGACCAGAGGCTCAACAGGTAGTAGTAGTAGTAGCCCTTAACAGACTATAAAATGCATATTTCATTTGCATCATTCTCCTGAGTCTTGCTGTCACTGTTTGTTTGTTAGGAATACTTCATAAGGCATATAGACGGGTGCCCCATTAGCTCGGAAGCAGAGAGACAGCGCGTGATTCACTGCTTGGAAGCAGCAATTAAGAGAAGATCATCGGAGGTATGGCTTTTTGATCACTGATCATCATCTCATTTGCATGGTTTCAGTTGGTACCTACAATTACAAAATGCAGGGAATGAGATTGGAACTATGCAGCGAGGACAGGGTTGGGCTTCTCTCGGATGTTACTCGAATATTCAGGGAAAACGGCTTGTTTGTTTCCCGAGCTGAGGTGACAACAAGGGGCACACAGGCTGTGAATGTTTTTTATGTGACTGATGCATCAGGGTGTCCTGTCAAAAGTGAAACCATTGAGGCAGTCCGGAAACAGATAGGGCTGACCATACTTCGGGTGAAGCATGATGATGCATCATCATACACTTCTTCTACTAAGCAGAGTGGTGGAGGCTTCTCTTTAGGTAGCATCTTTCGCTCAAGATCTGACAAGTTCCTTTACAGTTTAGGCCTCATGCTCCTCAAAAGCTAACTTACCTATAATCTCATGTGAATATTTAGTTGCCTTGACCTTACTGCTACTTATATTTCTGGCCTTCATTTGTTTGTAAATTGCATGAATAATAGCAAAATTCTATGTATAGCATTTGTTGAAAATATTTAGTTGATATGTACCTTAGTGCTACTTATATTTAATATTACAAAAACATATTAAACTCTAATTCGTTATTATCGTAATTGAAATATAAATTATTCTCTATATTTCACATCTAGCTATTTATATATATTTAATTTAAAAAAATCAAACGCAAAAACTGCAAAAGTAGAAGTTCAATTAGCAAAAATATATTTAACTTATTATTATTATTATTTATTTTAGATATATATTATAATATAGACATTCATAAATAAAATTTAAAAAAAATATTTAAATTAATGTGATGATTTCGGAGAAAAAGGACACTATTGTAATTTGGGTATCACAAGCTCAATATCTTTGTAGTATTCTTGAGATTTATAAAGTAGAGTGATCAGGGTATTTCCTCGTCTACTTCAAAATGTAGAAATAAAAGAAAGTTATTGATAAAATGTCGAAAAAGCCATGAAAAATAAAATTGATTTCCTGTATTTTCTCACTCTCCAAAAAATTACAAGCAGCAAGAATATATATATATGCGAGAGTAACAAGCTGTTCTTCTAGCTCCTTCGGTTCTTACCAACTTGATGCTTAATCTACGATGTACAATAAAAAGAATAGATCACCCTAAAATCTAGGGTGGATATTCATCCTCTATTACCACGTCATCACCTTCTGGATTGTTCCTTGGCCGATCACTCACAAAATGTGATACTCGCTTGTGTGAAAAATCCTGCTCGTGTGAAGGCTTGCGTGAGGTTAGCTTCGTACGTGTGCACGAAGACTCGGGTAACTTTGGCATGCTTGCAGACGAGAATCGTGATAAACCCCCCTTCAAGCTGAACTTGCCAAAGATTCAGCTTGGACAAGAAGGAAGAAAAGGAAGAAATAGACAAAGCCTTGGTGAAAAAATCAGCAACTTGGTTCTGGGAGGAGATGTGCAGCGGAAGAATGAAGCCACGTTTGTAAGCATCACGCACAACATGGCAGTCAATTTCAAGGTGCTTCGTACGCTCGTGGAAGACAGGATTCTCCGTAATATGGATGGCAGCTTGACTGTCACACCAAAGTGAAATAGGTAGCTGAGCAGGGCAATCAAGATCATGCAAGATGTAGGAGATCCACTGAAGCTCTCTCACGGTGGCAGCGAGGGAACGGTATTCGGCTTCTGCGGAAGAAGTGGAAACGGTGGTTTGCTTCTTAGTCTTCCAGGAAACAAGACAGCCGCCACAGAAAACACAAAACCCAGTTAAAGAGCGGCGAGTTGAACGACAAGCACCCCAGTCTACATCGCTGTAGGCAGTGATGAGGAAGTCATGCGAGGAAGAATAAAATAAGCCACGTGAGGGGCAATGAGCAGGGTAACGAAGAACATGTACAACAGCCATCCAATGTGAAGATCGCGGAGCCTGAACAAATTGGCTAAGTTGTTGAACGGCATAGGTAATGTCCGGCCGAGTGTAGTTGAGATATAAGAGCCTGCCAACCAACCGTCGATATCGTTCAGGCTGATCAAGAAGAGGTGAAGTATCTTGATCTGGTGCTGAAAATCGATGCCCTGGTGGAAAAGGTGTGGAAGCAGGAGAACAATCTAGCAGACCCGCATCTCGGAGAATGTCAGTAGCAAACTTAGTCTGACTGATAAAGATATCGTCGATCGATCGAACAAACTCCATCCCAAGAAAGTATTCAACTGGCCCAAGGTTTTTAATGGTGAAGGCATCGTCCAGAAATGATTTAGCTTTCTCCAGTAAGACCAAATTAGAACCTGTGATCAAAACATCGTCCACATAGACAAGCAAGAAAAGAGAATCACCATTTCGACAATAATGAAATAAACAGTGATCATGTGCAGACTGCTCAAAACCAAAAACATGAAGTTTAGAAGTAAATTCCAGATTCCACTGGCGGGATGCCTGTTTGAGTCCGTAAATGGACTTGCGTAGTCTGCAAACCTCGCCTTGTTTCATCTTAGAATAACCAGGCGGAGCTGCCATGTAGATATCTTCACTCAAAGAGCTGTGTAAGAAAGCGTTTTGACATCTAACTGGTGCAAACACCAGCCTCGTGCTGCAGCCAAGGCGATTAATAATCGAACAGTGACAACCTTAGCAACGGGAGAGAAAACTTCAGTGTAATCCTCACCCTCAACTTGAGTAAAACCTTTAGCAACGAGGCGCACTTTGTAGCGGTCAACACTACCATCAGCATGGCACTTAACTTTATAAATCCACTTGCAACCAACGGCTTTCTTTCTTGGTGGCAAAGTGGTGATCTCCCAGGTGTTGTTGCGTTCAAGAGCATCCAGCTCATGGTGCATCGCTTCCTGCCAATGAATGTTAGTCCTTGCTTGATTATAAGAATATGGTTCTTGTAAAGTAGACAAAAAAACAACAAGATTGGTATGAGCATGTGTGATGGAATGAGAGTGATGTGAGGCGGTAGATATGTAATCCTTGAGCCAAGAAGGTGGTTGGGAAGTTCTATGGCTGCGGCGCGGGGGAAGAGATGGTGAAGAATGTGAGGCATCCAGCGTAGGTGCAGTAGGATGTGGAGCTGGGGTTGAGATATGTAAGTTAGAACTATGATCATCAAAATGAGAGGAAGGTGGTGAATAGGCTGAGGATGGAAGGTGGGATGGTGGTTCTGGGTGTGGAGATGGTTCAGGGTGTGAAGGAAAAACATCATGAAAGACAACATCCCGTGAAATCATCAACTTTCGAAGAGAGGGAATGTACATTTTAAAGCCCTTCTGACCTGCTGGATACCCTACAAAAATCCCAGCCAAAGACTTGCTCTCAAGCTTATCTCTGTGACCCCCCTTTTGTAGGATATAACCCAAGCAACCAAAGACCCGTAGCATAGAGTAATCAGGATCCTTTTTATGCAACAAATGATATGGTGTTTTCCAATTTAGAACAGGGGAGGGTATCCTATTAATAATATGAGTAGCTGTGAGTATAGATTCCTCCCAGAATTTGTGAGGTAAGCTGGAATGTAGAAGCAGTGTACGAGCTACTTGGATTATATGTTGGTGTTTACGTTCGACAACCCCGTTTTGCTGAGGGGTGTACGGACAGGACTTTTGGTGAATAATACCAAGCTCACTAAACAAGCGGTGACAGGAAACATTGACAAACTCACTACCATTGTCGGATCTCATGGTTTTTATTGATTTACCAAACTGATTACGAACATAATTGAT
The DNA here is from genome assembly GCA_026898455.1 of Plectranthus barbatus. NCBI lineage: Eukaryota > Viridiplantae > Streptophyta > Magnoliopsida > Lamiales > Lamiaceae > Plectranthus > Plectranthus barbatus. The sequence goes on along the minus strand of JAPKLW010001072.1, from coordinate 53,669 downwards.
GAAAGTTTGAAGAACAGAACAAACTTGAGATTTGAATCGAACTAGGAAAGTCCAAGTACTCCTACTGAAATCATCCACAAGAGTAAGAAAGTACCGACACCTATTCAGTGAATCCACATTGTAAAGACCCCAAAGATCAAGATGAACAAGCTCAAAGATATCTTGACTTTTAATTGAACTTAAAGGGAAACTACAGCGCTTCTGCTTAGACATGGAACAAACACCACAAGGGAAGTCATTACTGTGCTGGGAAAGAGGAATCAAACTAGACAAATGAGATAGAACTAAACTAGAGGGATGACCTAGCTTTGGCAGGTGCGCGAGCACCAGATAAAAAATCCGCTGATTTCTTCTCACCAAGGGACCGGACGACCTCCTCGGTATCAACCATCGGACGAAGCTGACCAAGCTGATCAGTGAGCTCCTTCATTTTACCATAATATTCGGTGATGCCCATGTTGTCTTGTCGGAAATTTGACATCTCCTTCTTGATCTGAAAGAGCATAGCTAAATTAGAAACACCGTACCGCTCTTGGATCTCATTCCAAAGATCGGCAGCATCGTTGATATAAGCGAACTGTTGGACGAGGTCTGGTGAAATAGAGGCTTTGATCCACGACACAACCATACTGTTAACCTTGTGCCACTTCCTGAAATATTTTGAATCCGCCGCCGGTAAGAGACAGCTGCCGTCGACCATGCCGAGTTTGTCCTTAGATCGTAATGCAGTGATGGCGGCATTCTTCCACAGCCTAAAGTTAGAATCTGTGAGCGAAAAAGGAACAAGAGGAGTCCTGGGGTGATCGGCGCCGTGGAGAAACAACTGTTCCTCATAACGGTCGTCGTCGGCAGTGTTAGCAGCCATGGATAAAGGAAAAAAAATTATTGAGCCGTGGCTCTGGTACCATGATAAAATGTCGAAAAAGTCATGAAAAATAAAATTGATTTCCTGTATTTTCTCACTCTCCAAAAAATTACAAGCAACAAGAATATATATATATGCGAGAGTAACAAGTTGTTCTTCTAGCTCCTTCGGTTCTAACCAACTTGATGCTTAATCTACGATGTACAATAAGAAGAATAGATCACCCTAAAATCTAGGGTGGATATTCATCATCTATTACCACGTCATCACCTTCTGGATTGTTCCTTGGTCGATCACTCACAAAATGTGATACTCGCTTGTGTGAAAAATCCTGCTCGTGTGAAGGCTTGCGTGAGGTTAGCTTCGTACGTGTGCACGTAGACTCGGGTGACTTTGGCATGCTTGCAGACGAGAATCGTGATAGTTATATATGTTACAAAATCCTGTGATTTATTATTTCTTTATTATTTTATGTTTTTTAATTTACAAATTATACAACTCTAAAATGTAGAACTAGTTAACTATCAACGGCTTGACAATATCTAGACTAACCCTATAAACTAACATAAAAAAAATTCAACGTATTTTATCCTCTCCTCACTCCCACCCACCCACATACCCTGAAATTCTTTCCAATGAGGCGCCCACCGTAGGCCAAGCACATTAACGATTGTATTGATTTGTAAAATCAGCCATTAGTCTGGGAACCGAACTTAGCCATTGGCAGGCAAAGTGACCAACCTTTGGGAGCTCAGTTGAACCATTGGGATTACACCCGCTCTATGTAGGTATATAGTGATCATGAATTGACGAAACTACTGGTGAATAATCATGCACCACCAGACACTACAGGCTGGTTGCATCTCAAGGCTTGCTTGAAAAGTACAATTATTTATTGTGCAAGTAAAATGTTGGACAAAGCCTCAGCAGATAAAATGTCCTCTATATCAGGATCAGATCATCACAACTGCCAAAAAAACACTTGGGTCTCCCGATTGCCCTAAATGACATCACTGCAACTGCAACTCCACCTTAAGCCACTGGAAGTACACCGCAATCGCTTATCACAACCCTCTGTAGCGGCCGATCACCACGGTCGGTCTCTTGTTTTTCGATCTGCCTAACAACATCCATACCCTCCAGTACTTGTCCAAATACGACATGTCTCTGGTCCAGCCATGGTGTCTGCAATTACATCCAAAAAGTGTAACAGGCACGTGCTTATAGATAGAACAGTGACTCGAATGCATACGTATGAAGGTTTGATTGTTAACAAAAGGGAATTTCAATGCTGATATCAACTACCAAGTTTATGAAGAGAGCTAAAACGGAAATGGCTCCATCAGAAATGGGCTTTCAATGTGACGTTTTAATTATAATGGTCCAGGGGCTCAATCTCACATGTGATTATTACGCAAATCTAGCCTCATCATATTGAAGCCTCATCATATTGAAGAAGGAATGGTCATGTCTTTACCCCTACCCCCACATACAGATCTCCCACAAAAATTAGTAATCTATGTAGATTGATTTCAGTGCTTTCGATTTGGAAGTCACAAACTTGTTTGACGCTCTAACAATAAGTTATTTTCAAAATACCGCATACCTTGACAGTACAAATGAAGAATTGGCTTCCATTTGTATTTGGGCCAGCATTTGCCATGCTAAGAACTCCAGGTCCTGAATGAACCACTGCAGAAACAGAAGGGTATTCATTTTTAAGTCGGCAACAATAAAAAAAGTTAAAAAAAACAAGTCCTGTAAACAGATAATAAGAAAACTCACACTTAAAGCTTTCATCTTTGAATGTACGACCATATATGCTCTTCCCACCAGTGCCCTGAGAACATAGTTTCACAAATCATAGTCATAGACATAAACCTCCAAAATCTAAAGATCTGTATAGCAAACGGGAAAATGTAACACACTCTTGCAAGTAGCAATACTGAACGAGTTAGGTAGCAGGCCAAGTTTAGATCAGAACAAAGGGGCATTAGATAAGCAGCAAATAACTGTTCCAAAAAAAAAAAAGCAGCAAACTATATTACATGTAATTCTAAAGTGTATTAAAATTAAGTAGTAAATGGTGATGTTCATGGACTAGCTCTCAATGAAAGTAGAAGTTTGGTTTTATAATGGGCCGTGCCTAACAAACCTCCTCAACGAGTCTTTCACACAACTTATAGAATGGCTTAATACCAGAAAATGTATCAAATATTTAGCATCTTACATTTCAAACATAAAAGATATGGAAAAAAAAAAAGCAGATACAGAGCCAAAGCTAGCAGGGAAGAAAGGATGAAACAAGCTAGTTCATCTTAAAATGTGAAAAGGCTGGAAGCAGAGGATTGAGGAAGGCACCCTGTATGATGAATCAGATTGGAGTATCAAGAACTCATTTGGAACATTCAAAGATATTCTACCTACCATGACAAAGAGTTGAACACGATATTGTCATATTCTCATGAATTTCACAGGTTTGAATAAAAAATCTCAATAGGTGCATAAGATACTTCATAGATTTAGCTTTGTTCATGATAAACTTGATATCAAACTAGGATCCTGGGGCAACCACTTCAAAACACAAGCATCCCACTTTCAAGGCTTCATAACAGTAGCAAAACTTGCAGCAATAGAAGAGAAAAATAGAGCAATCAACATACTCATTCAGGGGATTTTTCAAAAAAACCAAAAACTGTGACTGTTTTTACCTATGCTAGAGAACTGACCACATGGCACATAACCTCATTTAAAATACAGAAAACCATTATGAATTCAAAAGTTGCAGCAAATTTGAAATTGTCTTTTCCAATACTCTAAGACCATAGTTTCAGATAAGAGAAAAACCATTATTCTGTCAATAAATGCAAGCAAGAATAACAGCTTACATTTCCTTTGTCGAAATCTCCTCCTTGAATCATGAAATCCTTGATAACACGATGGAATGAGGAACCTTTGTAACCAAATCCCTTCTCCCCTGTTCAATCAAATATTCAGGAATATAAAGTGAAAATCAAACTAATTATTAAGGAGACTATAAATTGTTATCAGGTGTAAGACTAGCTACCTGTGCATAGAGCACGGAAATTTTCTACAGTTTGTGGCACATCATCACCATACAAACCAATTTCAATCCTTCCAACAAGCTTTCCTACTGGGTTTCCAATGCTTATATCAAGATAAACTTTGTGAGTCACCTTTGATTGCAATGTAGCTTCCTAAATGAGGAATGGAAACTCAATGAGAGCTTGTGTAAGAAAAATAAAGTAAAACAGAACTTAGAAAGTGTGATTGTTTGATTAACTATCCGCATAATTAAGAATTACCAAAAAAAAAAAACAGAAAAAATCATTTGCTTCCAGTTTTCTGAAAGAGGTTTCATTGTTCAAAATTTAAAAGAATGAAAAGCTACATATGCCTTTATTCATTAATTACAAAGGGTGCAAGAAGTCCTCTTATAAAATATTAATAACTATCACAGAGAATTAATAACTATCACGGAGAATTCGCATTACTCAGCGAGTAAAAATATGTATGCCTGTAACGCTGTAACAGAGTCGCATCTATCATTTCATAATTAACTGAGATTTTATAGATTTTCTACTCAGATAAAATAAGCGTGCTGTATTTCTGAACATGCTTCATCGCAAATCTCTGAAGTAGATTTGAGGATATACCAATACAACTCCAGAAATAGACCCAAATTGCCCAAATTTAAACTTCTAGCCCATTGATTTAGAATAAATATTTCATAAAAATAATGAGCGCTTAAATATCGGAAATACAGTTCATCTACTATCTTGTTAAAGTTAAACACAATTAAAATAGTTTACTCCAGACTCCTTCAAAACCTTTAGAATCGAAAGCAGTTAAATGAGTGGTAGATAATCTCGACATAGTAAGTAAAGACACTATGCAACTGTCACAAAAATTAGTGAAATCACAAGAATAATATAGCACATAACAAGAAGTTCGGGAAACATTGACAATATCTTGTATACTTCTAACGCTACTCACAATTTTAAAAAGGAAAACGACAGAAGTCGCATTGTCCAACCAAACACATCATAACACCTCATGAATCTGGAAATTTATAAAGTAGAACATAATCGAGTCAATTCCGCATATCTCCTACGCCACACAAAAATTCACAGTGACAACAGTACAAAATCTAAAACGAACAAACCTCAGCCGCGGCTCGGACAATGAAAGGCGTGGAGCCGCTTCTGCTCCTACTCAGACAATCCAAAAGTGACGACCGCAGGCCGGACGGACCAGAGAAAGAGTTGGACGATGATAGGGAAGAAAATGCATAATTCGGAGGCTTTACAGACGCAAAAGAGCAAACCGAGCTCGCAGTTTTGAAAGGTGAGAGACTTCGTGGAGCCGGAATCGAGCAAATATTCGACTGAAAGCAAAATGAAAACATAAATTGAACAACTTAAAAAAACCAAAAAAGTGAATATCTGGAATGCACGAGTAAGGAATGGATAAATTAGGGCTTGGAGGATGTATTTCTACCAGAGATGCATACGACGCCGCCATTCTAGGTTCTGCTCTCCGTTGGAGTGCGTGAAAGAGGGTGAGATTAGCAAGGTCCAGTGCAGTTGAAAGAAGGTGGAGAGAAGAAGAATGACGGAGATGACGATATTTCAAATGACTGGAAGGTGGTTGTATCTTCTGATAATGACAAATCGGTCCTCTCAAAATAACCTATATCCTCAAATATTCCAGATATTTTAGGAAAAATGTATTTTCGGCCCTAAACTATTAAATACTTTATTTAATTGAGCTGAGCTGTGTATTTTTATTTGGGTTAGCATAGTAAATACATGTTTAGCAGTTGAAGTTAGTCACGTTTAATTGTTGAAGTTAGTTAGCTATCTGTTATGTAGTTAGATAGATGAAAACCATAACTTATGTATCTATCTATATTTTCGTGAGATATTTTTCATTTAAGGTTGAGATATGAAGTTACACTTCAATATTCTATGCATATTCAACATAGTATCATTGCCACGTTTAACTTTCCACTCTTCTTCTCTTTGAATATGATAGTTTCTGTTGAGGGTAAATTTTAATTGGATATGAGGCTCCAGGAACTTTTGCACAAATAATTGCGAAAATAATAGAAATTAAATTAATAGAAAGCAATTTTATTGAAATAACGTCAAACTGAGTCGCAATACAGGTTAGAGTGTTGTCGTCGGACAAAAGATCAGTTCGTCGATCTTTTCAACGAGCCTGAGTTTACAATGCTCCTTTAGGATGTTCAAAACAAAGAATATGATTTCATACACATGAGCGTAGATGTCGACTTGCAAGAGGTATTTATAGAGATTTATGAATTATCTACGGTTTCCTAAACTCCCGCCAGGTAGTATTAATTAGCTCCTGGTTTACCGTGGCTATTATGATGCACGTTTCTGGCCATTTTCGGGGACTCCGCGACTATAACTCCTCATCATTTAACTCCTCTTGATCGTTGAGCAATTCACCCGATCCTTCTGATATCTTAATTCTGCACATCAAACTGCTTTTTGACTGGATCGAACTACTTTAATCGGACTTGTTTGTGCGAACTGGTTTAGTCGAACCGCCCTTTCATTCGGATTGTCTTTCTCTTGGACCACTTTACTCGGGCCGGTCTGCTATTTCCTCCTGCAAAATAATTATTGGGTCGCACTTTAACCCTTTAGATGCCCCGTTTATTATCGACCCCCAACAATAGCCCCTTCGATTTAGCGAGGAACTCTCTGGAGAGCCTGGTGAGTCGAATGATCGAATAATTGAATGCTAGTTTGCCGCTCTTTATAGGTGAGTTGCGTGTATTCCCAGATGTTGGCCCTTTGAATTCCTCGGGTGATGGGAGTTCGGTATAATTTGAAATGCTTATGAGCATCTCCCGGCCCGAGGGATCAGTTCCTCTATGGGTGATCCCTCTTACCCGTGCAACCCCATGAAGTTGCAGCGAGTGCCATGGCAGCGGGCCCGAAACCCCAGTGTTATGGAGGGACAGTTCGGTTTCTGTCCAGATTTGATTTATTAGCCATCTGGTTAGCCCCTGCGAACCATTTTGGCTCTATTTTGGGGTCTTTTGCGAGGTTCATGACCCCTTCACAGTGTTAGAAGTGTTTGGTCGAAGTGAAATCTTACCCTCGACAGGATTTCAGGTAGTTCGGATGAGAGATCCCCTTTTGCAGGAGTTCGACATATCGGACTGCTTTCGGATTTTTGCCACCCAAATTGAATGGCAACCGCGTAATTATCGTGAAAACTGGGGGTTGTTTCGAGCAGTTGAACGCGCACGAGCCTTTTAACCGTCGTTTTGGGGATTTGATTGTTACACTTCCCAAAGCGCATTCTCTCTCTTCCTCTGCAATTTTCGGCGAGTGGCTCTGTGTCTTCTCCGACGATCGTCCCAAGCTTCTCCATCTTCGATAGGAAAATGTAGTATGACTCTCTTTCTACTCATCTCGATTCTCCCCTTGATTTCTATTTCCCCATAGGCTCTAAAGGAATAGAACTAGGGTTTCGGTTGTGCGATTCGGACATGGACTGATCGGGTGTTCGCCTCCCTTTTCTTTTCTCTTCTTTAGGTTATTTCGTTTTCTTTTTAAGAATGTCTTCCTCCAATTCTGATTCTCAGAATCGTGAGAACTTCGGTTCGGGAGAGTTCAATCCAACACCACCATTCACCCCCTCCCCTGAAAGAGATGTCCATGCGATAGATTTTACCGGGCCCGACTGGAGTCTGCTCCTCCAAGGGCCGGAGAGACCTACGTCGGCCGGTAAGAGGAAAATCATCGAAGAACCTGTTGAAGAATTGTCGTCATCCTCCGATTCCGACGATGATAAAATGCTTTCTGAGATGATCCACAAGCTGGATCGGACAACAGGGGGTGGTGTGACCAGTGGCACAAGTCATGAATCGGATGTGGTTCTACCGGAACCCGAGGTGGCGGGCGATTGGGTCTTTCCTGATGGGTGGCGCACCCACCGAGTTCTAGGTGCAGTTTCAGGGGTGACCAGTGATACGATGAGGGCTTTGGCGGACTCGGTGCCCTGTCATAACATTGTCTACATTATCCCTAAGGCGAGCCGGAGATGTTTCGACCCTCCGGTCAGATTTGTAGTGTTTTATATGGCAGCAATGGAGAATGGGGTCGGACTGCCCATTTATCCTTTTTTCAGCGAGGTGTTGGCTTCCTACAACATCTCGCCCTTCCAGCTTGCGCCAAACTGTTGGTGCCACCTCGTCGGAGTACTTCTAGCTTGGATGGGCCTGGGCCTCGGCCTTTCGACAGTTTGGGAATAGCACTATATGTACCGGATGAATCAATGTGCGGACAAGCACTACTACTACTTCACTTGTTGGGCTTCAGGGAGGTCATCGCTAGTAAAGAAGCCTTCGTCGAACTCCCTAGGGTGGTGGACTACCTTCTTCCACCTCAAACTCGACCCAACCACCCCGAATTACAAGAAGTGCACAACGCAGAAAAGGACTGTAAAGTTGCAGACATTGCAAAATGTGTACAACGGCTAGAAGACAAGGCACACTCAAAATGCTTGTCAAAACCTATAAATACTCGAGATTAGTATCAGTTATAGGTTGCTAAAGCTACTGATTTTATGGTGTTTGCCGCTCATCGTGATTAATTACTATTGCTATTTTCAACCAGTTATTACATGTTTTTTAACATAAGACTCTTAGTGACTAAGTTAGAGTTTATATTCTAGAGTTCATACTCTCTCTAAAGTTGATTTCGAGACGGCAATCTGAACTCCTTTCAGAAATCGAGGTTCCATCAATCAGCCACAACTGTCAATGTTCCACATACCATGTGGTGAGGCCTAACAACGCGTTCAAAGTTCCATGCATATTCAACCATTTTAATTGTACAATTTTTTTTAGTGGTAATTGTCTTATGGAATATTGTTACCCCAGAAATTTAAAAACAATTAATTATTGATTTCAGGTTTGAAAGAAGAATTTTTAATTTAAAATATGAAAATTTTAGAAATTCTCAAATAGGACTTGATATTGAGGTTCTAGATTATAAATTTATAGTTTTTGGGTTCTGAATTGAAAGATTTATGTATATATAGCAAAATTGAGGATTAATTTTAAGATCATAATTAAACTATTTCTAGACCCTCGATAGTTTGTATTATTTACTGCTATATGTAATATGTCACTACTCGATTTCATAGAATTTATTTTCATTTTTTTCAGCCTAATTTGTTGAACGAGTCAAATTAGAATTTGATAATATTCAACTTATGAGTCATGAAATTATAAATAAGCTTGTTAAGTAAATTATTTTAAAATATAAACTTTTAGTTTTGTAAAACTCATATAATTTTGTAGTATGATTAGGAATAAGTATTTAAATGTCATTGTCTGTTACATAAAATAAATAATTTCAGTAATGATGATATGTTTATAATGAAATAGTTTATTTTATTGAAAATAGTAAATATCTCCGAATATAAAAAAACTCGGTTAGAATTATAAAAATTAAAGTACTTAATGAGAAAGTTCAAAATTCACTCAAAATCTTGAGTTTGTTTTATTTTTTAAAAAATGCAACAAGAAATCTCATTTCAATTGGCACACTTATCAAATTGGGCGTCCCCATCAAATTTTCATATTTTTTTAAAATGACAACTTTTTCACGTTAAAATAGTAATTCCACTAATTTATTCTAAACTAAAGACTCTTAATTTTTGTAGCTGGGAGTAATACTGAAGAAAATTCCCAAACGCACACAAGTTTAATAGAAAAAGAAAATGGCCTCAGCTGAATTGTGTTCAACTATTTTTGGATTTCACCGCTACCCAAGAAAATTTGGGATATCTGCCGTTTCTAGAGCCCAAATGGCGACTGCCGCATTCTCCGATCGCCCAAAAGTGATTGATTCTCATTTACACGTCTGGGCGTCGTCTCAACAGGTATATCTTTGAATTCACCCATCAATTTTGAATGAGGGTTTTTCCTTTAATCCTTCCTTGTTTTCTTGGATGTTTAGGCTGCAGAAAAGTATCCATATTTTCCGGGTCAGGAGCCCACATTGCCAGGTCACGTTGAGTTCTTGCTTGAGGTACGTTGATGTGGTGCTCTTCAGATCCTGCCTTAGTTAGTTACTCACAAATTTGGCGTTTAGAATTGTTTGAGTTAACGGAGATAGTATGAACTGAGCTATTCATTGGGTGTTGTGATTAAATTTGGTTGTTATGTTATCCGATTTATCTAAAACGAACTTCTTTCAGCAGAGTTTAAACAGGGATTCTAGTGTTGGTAAACCTTGAAGATTTCAGTATCTGAAGACATGATTGTAATATAAAATCTGACTGATTAACTAAAATCTTGTTTCTTTATCACTCACTCACTCTGTAGTGCATGGGAGAAGCTGGTGTGGATGGTGCCCTTATAGTGCAGCCCATTAATCATAAGTTTGATCACTCATATGTAACAAGGTTAGTTTTTCTCCTGAGATGCTCTCTATATTCTGTTTGAAGTAGCATTGTATGAGCAGTCTTGGTTGTCCTATTGCAATTGGAAATATGAAGTCATTCCACGGTATGGTATTATTTGCCAATTCATCATCACGTGTTCCTTTTGGTAGTAAAACTTTAAAACTAGAGACATGTGTAGGTTAAAGGTATTAATCAAGGAAAAACAGCAGTAGCAGGTTTTAATTATTTTCATTACAATGTAATAATGGAGGAGTCCAATCAATACTCATAATTATCATTTGCATTTAATCTATATCACTTTTCATATTATGAATAAGCTGAAACATTTTTACGTTTGGTCAATAGCTTTACACAAAAGTTGATTTTTTGACAGTGTGTTGAAGCAATATCCATCACATTTCATTGGCTGTTGTCTTGCAAATCCAGATGAAAACGGAACAGGCCTCAAGCAGCTTGAAGATCTCGTTTCTAAGGTGACAAAAATCTTTAAGAATCATACTTAATTGTTTAGTTTCCTGTTCACATTGAATTATGTTGTTCCAGGATGGCTATCGCGCTGTGCGCTTCAATCCATACTTGTGGCCATCTGGTCAATTGGTATGGTTCTTGTCCAAACTCTTTTGTTATGTATGCTTTGATATTTGTACAGTATTGAAGTTCTATTACCTGGTTTACTCTGAAAATATTATCTACTTGCTTCCAGTTGTTAGAACCACGGCAATTAACTATATTTCCACATTGGATATTCCATGTTGTCTGTCTTGTATTACTCTCGTTTAATCTTGCTAAAACAGTTATATTCTCTTTTTAGCGTATTCTAATTTTCACACCATCTAAAAAGAAAAAAAATAGGAGTATTTGATACTGATTCGATGTACTTGCAGATGACAAATGAAGTTGGGAAGGCCATGTTTGCCAAAGCTGGAGAGCTCGGTGTTCCTGTTGGTTTCATGTGTATGAAGGTCTTGCATTTATTTATAGCATATATTATTCTTTGAAATTGGATACATTTGTCTTTGTGGTGTGGTGAGCTGATTGTTTCAATACTAAAAGTGGAATATTTTTCCAGGGTCTTGATATGCATGTGTCAGAAATTGAACAACTGTGCACAGAATTTCCTTCAACAGTTGTTCTGCTTGACCATCTGGGTTTCTGTAAACCCCCAAAGTAAGCCACAAAACTTGTAGCATTTTCTTATAAACATATAATCTCAACTTTTCTATGATACAGAAATAATGAAGAAGAGCAAGTCTTGTCAAAGCTGCTAAACTTATCTAGATTTCCACAGGTACATTACATACATCATTATTGGACTTATAATTATTCCAATCTTTGTATGAAACTCAGTTCCTGCTTGAAACATTAGAGCTCTGTTACTCCACTTTGAGACAGGTGTATGTGAAATTGAGTGCTCTCTTCAGAGTGTCGAGATGTCCATACCCATATGAAGATTTGAGAGAGGTCCTGCCAAGAGTGATGTCGAGCTATGGAGCAAACCGCGTCATGTGGGGAAGGTAACGTAGAGAAATCCGTGGAATGTGTATCTTCTGTGAAGTTGAGAGAACTGACATGTTCAAGATCATGCAGCGATTTCCCATACGTTGTCCCTGAATGTGGTTACAAAGAAGCCAAAGAAGCAGTGCTTCAACAACTTCAGTATTCACCTTCTGAATTGGAATGGATCATGGGTCGGACCGTCAATGAACTATTCAACAATCCATGGTCTTCTTAAGCAACATCCATTTAACAAAAATGCAGGCAAAACTTGTCCATTTTTACTTCTGTACAAATTATATCCATGCTCGACTTTACTCATTAGTTAACTCTTAAAATTTTGCCACAGTTCATTCTCATCGTTATGTGTAATTAATTGGGTAACAAAAAAAAACTTATCATTATACACCCGTTCATTATTCTCAATACTCGTAAAACTGTCTATTCAGATTTTCATCCCCCAAAAATAGAATAAAGAATTAACCTATACAAAACCCTAATCATGTACAGTAATTGTTAACAACACATTCTCTATCTTATCTAAATCTAATCTTCTATCCGCTGAATTTCTCCCATCATGATCCGATTGCTAGTGACCTTGAAGCCAAGAAGAGCAGGATCAATCTGCCTCCCTTTCTTGCCCTTCCTTTTGTTCCGAGCCCCATCCGATGCCTCTGAAGAATGAGTTTCTGCAGCAGTGGGCTTCTTAGCACTGCTTTTAAGCATATCACTGAATGACGTTTCCAATACATCCGCATCATTACATGATGATGTTCGTCGGAATTGTGCATCTCTTCTACTAGATGCATCCACATTTCCTGCCTCCCGTCTCACCCCTGCAACCAAGCATAAACTCTTGTAAATAAATAAACCACAAAAAGGGAAAGTGCAATGTCTTTAATATGTACTAGAAGATAACACAAAGTCCTAATATGACATGAAATAGAGAAAACCATTACTGCAATTGATGGGATCAAATATTTTAGCACTATCAAAGTATTACACTAATCCTTTAGAGGCCCAATGACAACAGCCAGGGCACCCCTGCTACCTCATTGCTGCGTGTGAAGCAAGGAAATAACATGGACAAAAACTGGCAGAGCTCAGCATCCCAGAGCCAAAAAACATCAGAGTGTCCCAAGTACAAACAGCAAAACAAAAATCACAGCTCGTAACTCAAGCTACAAAATAGGTTTTGGGACAATGAAGTGCTAGTAACCCATCTTACCATCAGAAGTTACAGTACTTGAAAGACTTATCCCTCGTACTGCATCAACATTCAGCTCTGACAACCCTTCCTGAGATGACACAGCTCGTGATACAGGTGGACGCCTCAGCAATACATTCTCTGGTCCTTTCGAATTGGAACATAGCAACCTAACCACAACTACACAGGTAAGAACAGAAGATGGAAAAAAAAAAAAAGAGTTGCTTGCGACAACACTAGACAACTGAAAGCATAAAATAAATACATGCATTTTTTCAATTAAGGCATCAGACAACAACTATCCACAAAACAGAAAAAGATCCGTATACCGATTATTATTCTTTCAGAAGGCCTGCTGAAATATATTCAAATACGAAAATCCAGAGAGTGTTGATATCATTATCCCTACTTCACCTGTCAGCCCAACATATACCATACTTCCCACAAATCATCAAAGAAACTAGTTGTCTAATAGTAGCCATCATGTAAATAAATAATGATACAATTCAAGACTACTACTATACTTCCAGAGAGCAGCAAAAATACCATTGAACAGTATAATGAGAGCAGCCAATTGTCAAACCTACCCCTCATATTTCGCATCTCAATCCAACATAAGCCATACTTGCATAAATCATACCAAAAAAGGCCTTATATTTGCTATTCAACAAATGGTAAAAGGTATACTTTCCAACAGCAGCAATGCAAACGGCCATTCATAAAGCAACAGTAGAGCAAAATAAATTCTAACCTATCCTTAGCAGCATCCTCTGAGACAGAATCATCTGTTCCAATCTTGGCATTCAGATAACCTGCAAGCTACTTCTTTTTTAAACAAAATGCCAAAACAGAGAAATATAAAGTATTGGGGGGGGGGGGGACTGTTTACATTACCAGCAGAGCCAAGTGACTTATTTCTGCTGAGAACATTAACATTAATGGGCATTTCTCCTCTATCACCAGATGCCATGCCAACCTGTTCAACTAAGCCTTCTTGAGCCTCAGACATTATTCCCTGAACGTCACATTCATCGATGAGCACTTCTGTTCTCTTACAGATTGGGAATGCTAATTAACTATCATATTTTTCATTGTTTACCTGAGTGCTCTCATCAATATCGGCAACAAAAGCTTTTCCTTCTTGCATTCCTTCACCTTTAGATCTATAAAGCAACCCACCAATTTCAAGGCCACTGCTGATTTCCACAGATAATCGATTTTGGGTAGGTCCACCTGAATCAGTACCATAAGATCCAACAGCGAATGAGTTATTGAAACCTGATTCTCGGTCTGAAAGGACACTGAATGGCTGGTTTGTTAGGCTTGTTCCAGAATGATGACCTGAAGGTGGCCTTCTATCATTCAGTGTTCCATTTACCATATCAAAGTGTTCACTTGGCGGGTGACCAGTTTTCTGATGTAGTAGCTCCATAAGTAAACGCTTTGAGCTATCGTCATTTGTTCCAGCTGACATCCACAAACTAGGATCTTCAGTATTTATTTTGGAATCCAATTCTCTTCTCTGCCTCTCATTATGAAGGTGTAGTTGCTGAATTCTAGACTCTATCCATTCATTCGGTAACTGGCCATTATTCTCAGGCCAATGACCCTCCATTGCATCCACTCGTGAATCATGAAACTGATTGGGATGTGAAGGATGGTTAATATGCTGAGCATACATGCCAGACGAAAACCCTCCCCCTTGACCACTAGACTGCATCCGTGCAATCTGCTCCTGCATTTCTAGACCTTGAGCACGAGCCAATGAATTCACAATGTCACGGTTTACCCCAGATGCACCAACAGGCAATGACATTGAACGCTCAAAAGGTAACATGCCAGGCTCATAAACACCATGTTGGAGTCTATCTTGTACAGAAAGATTCCGGTCAAGAAGATTCAGATGCTCCTCAGAAGGTGGAATTTGTTGGGAATAAAAGTCTAATGGCCCGAATCCAGCAGTCATAGCTCTATTAGAGGCAGCAGGATTTCTGTGGAACTGACTGGCTTCATCGAGTGACCACCCAGGATTGATTTGTCTTTCTTCCATTTCCAATCGCTGCCTTAGCCCTAAAGGCAACTGTCTCCCATGCAGTTGATCTGGCTGAATAATCTGTTGATCCAGGGGGTGAATCTGCCCATGCCTTCCACGCGACAGAAGCTCCAGCAAATCATTTTGATGCCCTTGATGAGACATTTGACCAAACTTTGCTTGAATAAGCTGCTGCTCAAGTGATGGATCAGGATGCCTAGAAGGAAACTGGGTGCGCTGCTGCCGGTCATTTAGAATTTGTTGCTTTAATAGAGCCTGCTCAAGAGCAGCACTAGATCTAAGAGGATCAATACGTGATTGTCCACGACCTGACTCGCGCATAAGTAGCTGCTCAAGATAAATTTGTCTGGCCTGAGACTGCTGTTGTTCTTTCAATAACATTTGCTGTTGATGAAATTGTTCATGTTGCTGTAGCTGCTGCTGATGTTGAAGTTGCAGTTGCCTCTGATGTTGCAGCTGAAGGGCCACAATGTGCTCCACATCTTGCCCCATTTGATTAGCAAGTTGTTTGTGCATCGTCTTAGAAGCTTGGACCCCTTCCAGCATTTCTTCATTCAAGGGCATATTATGTGAAGGCATCCCACCATGAGGTAGAAGATGCTGCTGCTGAAGTTGCTGTTGCATTAGCTTCTCTGCCAAATCAAAATGGTTAAATTCTTGGTCCATTCGTGAGGAATGCCGACCATCCATTGCATCTTGATATGAGTTAGAATTAGAAAGTGCGCTACTTCCGTAGGCATCATTCCATGCCTCTGGGGCATGAGTCTGATTAGCTATTGCACCAAAAGAGGAATGCCTACCAGGTGCATTTACAAGTTTCTCCTGTGCACCTCCGCTAAATGAAGATGCCTGGTCATTCCTTGCATATGTACTTTCAAGCTCAGACCATAACAAACTAAGAGGATGCAACTTATTGTCTTTCTGATTTGACATGCCAGAGTCTGCCATTTCATTAGTAAGATAAGACTGATTCCCACTATTTATTGCAGATTCACCATATAATGTAGAAATCTTCCCCATAGCACCGCCACCACTGCCAGGTCTCCCAGGAAACACAATTTCTGTTTGAACATAAAAAATAAACGAATTAGACCTGTCTTCAATTGAAATGGGGAAAGAAATACTAATAGAAAAACCAATAAAATGAAGCAACCTTCCTCATGGGCACCAAAATCAATGAAATCTTTTCCCTGAGAAAACAAATGTTGTGACAGATGATGATGACTCTCAGATACATTTGACTGACCTTGATGTCCACGGATATTATCAAATTCATGCAACGGCCAGCTAGATCTATCTACTACAGAGGAAGAAATAGATTCAGAAACACCAGATTGTAAGCATGTTTCAGATGGACCCTCCATTACCATGGACTTTTCTAGATTAGAACTCAAATCAGCAGTTCCACTACCATAATCATGTCCAAATTTTAAATGAGGCATAACATCTCCCAATTCCTGGAAAGGTGAGTCACTAGGAGCATCTTCCAAACGAACAGGTAAATCAGCTCCAAAAAAACCTTGCTCAAACCATGAAATGATGTCCACCCCAAGAAAAGGTCCTTGTATTTCCCCTTGAGGATCCTGATAGTACAAACTCAGTTCCTCCGGAGGAATTCCTCTATCCAGTTGATGTTCATTAGCTCTGTTCACAGTCTTATGTAGCCCACCATCCCAGAACTGCTCGGGAGTATGAACAGGTAAAATAGAGTTTTCATGGAGGAGTTTATTGTTAACATCAAATGGTGAGGCAGATTGGATAATGTCAAACATCGGATGTCGGTTGACAGCAGAATCTGCAACCTTTGGCTGCAACTCGCCAAACTGAGCACTACTTAGAGCTTGTGGGCGGCCAATATCCATCTCTTTTCCATTCATTGCCTCTGAGACTTCCAGTTGGTCTTCATGATTACCTGCAGTAAGGTTCAGAAAACATTAAAAGAGTAATGATAGAGAATTCTTTCCAGATATTATTCAGAATGTAGACTAGTTCTCTTCGTTTAACAACCTGTTTTCGATAAAGTTCCATAGAAAATGCTGTCAACACTAGCAACATGAATATCTTCTGATGATTTCTGGAAGTGGTCTGGAATCTCTTCAATGACATCAGAAGAGAGGGAAACCTGTCTTCCATTGGTGAGTTCGAAGTCTCCTACATCTGTGACAGAAAAAATAAATAAGCAATATAACCAAAAAAAATAGTGAAGAGGTGGATAAACAAAGGGGAACAATCAAATATGATTGCTTGAAATACCCGAAAAACTATCAGATGATCTGCCCTTCTTAAATGAGCTAGAGTATGCAGCTCCACTACTTGTTATTTTACCCTTCCATATGTCATTCAGCAGAACCTGTAACAGAAAAGAGTTACCAAACTTCCAGACTTTGAATCTAACAGCATCAGCCATTGCTGTGGAGTAGTGAACTAATAAAGGAATATGCCAAAAAAATGTGAGCTTACCTCCTGCTCAGCATCAGGAGCAACAAAAGCTAAAGGCTCTACAGCCTCTACTTGAGTTATTTGGGATACTTCCTCAAAACTGTCCGGAAGAAGGACAATGGATGACTCTAGCTTTTGCTTGCGATATATATCAAGTAGTTTGCCTCGTGGGTACACAAATTTTCCGTTCTTGTCACTCTGAGCAGCACCAATTGGAACAGCAGAGGGAAGTCTTCCAATTGAAGCAGATGACCTACCACGCCCTACAGTAAAGCCCACATTTGTACCGTCAACTCGCCCCCTTTCAAGTCCAAACCCAGGTGCAGTGCGCTGACCAGATCCAGCAGAATTCCCATCCATCCTGTGTCGAGGCCTCCACTTATCACGAGAATCAGAATCACGTTCAGGAGCAGCACGGCTATTTGAGACAGATGATTGGCTATCATTCTGGGACTCTTCTTTCTCCACATCTGTTTTTTTCTCCACCCGAGGATCCTTTTCTTTGTCATCAGGACCCCACCTCAAAGACCATTTGCTATCACGTCTAGTTTCATGACCAGTATTGCGATTATTAGCATCATTCCACCTATCAGCCGCAGGCAAAGATCTGTTATCAGCAGGTTCTCTTCCTTGGGTATTGTCAGCCCGCCGATCGATCTTCCTGCGATCCCTTCGACCAAGCAACCCAGTTTCCCTTTCCTCTTCACGCCAGCGGCGACCGCTATCAGGTTCTGGAGCAATCCTTCTCCAGTCTTTTTTGTCCTCAGGGGCATCTGAGCGCCAAACCTCCTTTTGGTTCAAATCAGCAGATGTACCAAGTGATAAAGAACTTGGACCACGGGTTTCCTGATGAACAAAAAGACATCACTAGTGATGAATTATGAATATACAAGGAAAGATAAAAAACTAACTGTGGAAGACTGCAGATCAAAGGCTATAACTACAAAGTGTATTATCAATTAGTGCGTAAATTCACAAAATTGTGAAGGAGCATTATGAAAAAAAAAAAAATAGAACGCATAAGAAAACTGACTTATTCATGAAATCTACTGTCTTTCAAAAAATGAGAAGAAGGATTTTCTTAGTCACCATTTTGGTTCCTCAAGATCAAAACCAATAGCTCACCAAACCAATCCCAGCAAAGTATATGAATAGCATGATAAGTGGCTAATTTTCGCAGACGTCAACTTCTTTATGTTAAGGAAGATACTAATATTGCAAACAACCTCTAACCAGAAATTCAGAAAAAAAATATGGCATGTATATAAATGTAGAAATAAATTTAGACAAAGACACTGATATAATCCCATATGTGCCATGCTACCACTAATGATAAGGAATGCATCCTATGCAGTAAACCCCAATGAAACATTAGTATGAGATTATCAATCAACAATAAGTCCCTTGATATTAATACAATGCAGGAATGCCACTACAAATAAAGTATAAGAAAACACTTATTTTTCCAAAGTGTCAGTAATTCATCTTTGAGAGCCAAGAGAGGGGAATTGAATCATCCAACTTTGTTCATCATGATGTTAATTTGAAAAACAAAGGGACATTATTTCAGGTTAAAGGGTACATTTACCATTTTAGGTTCATTTGGCTTAGCATACAGCCATTGCGGAGACAATGGAATGCTCTCAGACAGAGCTTGATCTGCAGCAAACACATTTCAGAGTAAGAGCAGAATAAGATCCAAGGACACAGAAAAATAGAATATGCAGCTCAAAGATCCAGCTACAATAAGTTTATAAGAAAAACAATTATTACCCTTTGATTCATCCAGTAATGCCACCAACCCCTTGTCCTCATCATTTCCAGTGGAAGCTTCATTACAAAACAAAAACATCAGAATATATCAGTTACCCTAGGGGAAGAAAAAGTATACATCGCCACAAAAAAAAAAAATTACATAAACAGGAAGCCAAACTTTACACATCCATTTCATAGGTGAGGTGAACAAGAAAAAGAACTCAAAAGCATCGCTTAAGCAACATTCAACGTGAAAAATATTCACTTCCATATATTTTCTGAATTGAAATATTAAAAGCAGCACCAGAACATCCATAAATATAGTAGATTCTACTCAATCCCATCAAAACCAATCAATTTTAATAACTCTCTCGATAACGTGATAGTAAATCAAATGTAAAGAATCTAATTTGAAACCCTACGTAATAGATTGGAAGCTACATTGGAAAAACAGATCGATATATCAAAGTGCGGCATCCCAAGCAACACAGTCAAATCCAAACAAACAAAGTAAATCAAAACAACCAATAACCGATACGAAACATAAAAATTTAAAAGAAAAAAGAAAAAAAACAGCGGTTTACCTTTCGGAATCCACGATTGATCGGACGACTTAGAACCTAGGAGATCTTCAGGAAGATCTAGCTTGCTTTCCGCCATCAGAACAAAATGATATCTCAGAAAATTCCAGGTAACAATCAGACACCTCAACGAATAATCACAGAGAAAACACAGAAATAGTGAAGAGTAAGATTGAGAAAGAAGTGAATCGGCGACTAGAGATAGCGAGATTTCAGAGTGACACGGATTCCAAACGCAAATTGAGGGACGTATACATATGTATGTATAGGGAGAGCGAGAGTTAGGGTTTGTGCGAGCGATTGGAAAATGCAGAGAGAGAAAGTATGAGGGAAGAGGAAATACAGAGAGGGTGAGGGTTTGGGTGGTCAGAACAGCCAAATGAAATAATCGGGAAATGGTTTAAAAAAATAAATAAATAATCGGGGAATTTTATTACTCCATTTATTATGTTATGATTTCTTGAAAAATTAATAAAATGGGGCGTCTCGGTTTATCACTTCCAACAAAGGCCCCTGACGGCTCATGCTCCTTTTACAGAAAAACTATGAAAAATATCATAAATTATTGGTCTATGAAAAATATTTATTATTTCTTTTTCCTTGAATTATATTTTAATATTTTATTTTTTAATTAAAAATACTCTTAACTATATAAAATACCTCAGTATTTTCTTTATCACTAAATTATACTCTAATATTTAGGGATGTCAATCGGACTAACCCGTCGGGTTTCGGGTCAGCCCTATAGGACTGCGGGTTAATCGGTCCGGGTCCAATCGGGCTAAAAAAAATTTGGACTAAAAAATGTTGACCCTAACCTGTCGGTTTTCGGGCCAATGAATTTATTAATTATTTTTTATTTTTAATACCTTTTTACTCTTTTAATATTTTAAATAATAAAAAATAAACAAAATATTACTTTTCTCTTATAAAAAATACAAAACACATCACAAACTCTTATATAATGATTAATTTAACTATTAAAAATATATTATTTTTAATTTTAGCAATATTTAAATATATTTTAAATTCGTAAGTAAATAAACTTAACTATGTATTGAATACTATTTGAACAAAATATAATTATTTAACTTAAAATTTAATTAATATATATGATCTTAAATATCAAAAGTAGATTTTAGTACTATAATTATGATAGATATATTAATAAAAAAAGTAACCGGGTTAATCGGGCCAACCCATCGGGTTTTGGGCTTCGGGTTATTCGGTCTAAGGCTATTCGGGCTAAATTTTTTTCGGGCTTAAAATATTTTGACCCTAACCCGTATTTTAGCTCGGGTTAATCGGGCCAACCTGCGGGTTTCGGGCTAAATTGACATTCCTACTAATATTTGATTTGATGTTAAAATTTTTATGAATCATAAATTAAATAATGTGTGACATTTCATTTCTTTGGTATATATGTGGCATATATTGTATTAAAATTTTAACACCGTAAGCGACGTAGGGAATTTTCAATTGACAGAAGCAAACATTAGGGTATAATTCAACGATATGAGAAACTTTAGGATATATTTCATAGTAAAGGGTATTTTTAGTGGGCAAAATGAAACTTTAGGTATAATTCAAGGAAAAGCAAACATTAGGGTATTTTTCATAGTTGACCAATACTATATGGTATTTTTCATAGTTTTCCCTCTTTTATATACTCATCAACTGTTATTTGTAGGGATGTAATCAAACCGAGTCAAGTCGAGTATTGGTTGTGTTCAATTTTAATTCATTTAGTTTCGAGTTGAATTTCGAGCTTTTTATCGAAAATTTTAATGTTCACGAACTTTATCGAGCCTAAATGAACTTTCTAAATTTAAAATATATTTTAAATTTTTGTTATTATTTTGAAGAAAAAAATTTATTTATTCCAAAATTAATATCATATTCATGCTCAAATTCTTAAATTTTTCATTATTAGAAAGATTTATCATTATTGTTACTCTTAAATCATAAAAATATTATTTTTATAAAAGTAATTAATTTATATTTCTTAGCAATTTTAGCTAATGAGCCTGCTCACGAGTCGATTACTATGATGCTCAAGTTTGGTTCGTTTGATAAACGAGCTTTACTAAATAAACTCGAACGAGCTTTTATCGAGTCGAAATCCGAGCAGTTCACGAATAATTTGGTTCATTTAGCCCTAGTTATTTGTAATTTTTCAATAAATCTAAGTGTAAATGTTATATATAATAAAATATGATAAGCCATACACTTTGTCAACATAATGTACATGTGTTTTATATTTTATTATAAAATAAAATATTATAATTTAAATAAAATAAAAATTGGCATACCCACTTCATATATTTTTTTAACATAAAAAATATTAAATAAAATGAAAATAAAAAATTAAACTATACCCACATTTAAATGTTAATCATTTGTCAAATCTTTTACAATTAAATTAAAATTATTAAATAGTATTGCATTTATTATTTAGTGTTTTTAAAATATAGAGGAATATATAATTGAAAACAAAATGTGTGATATTTATCTATAATCACAGTTATAATTTTATTTAGAATTTTTTTATTATATTATATATATTGATGAATTATTCATTGTTCTTTATAGTACATATTATATATAGTGAAAAATATTTTTAATACTCAAAACTACTAAACACATTATGAAAATACCCAAAATATTAAACACATTCAAGAAATACTCATTTTTGACTTTTTTGACATTTGAGATTAATTTTTTTGTTATGATGATGAATCATCACCAACAATCACATCACCAAATTTTTTAATAATTTGTAAGTTTTAATATAAAAATAAAATATACATATTAATATGTATATATGTATATATGGGTTTGTGGGGGAGTGGGTCGGTGGCGGAGTCGGTGGAGGAAGGCAGCCACCGATCCACTCCCAAATATTTTTTTAAAAAATTTAATGGAGGGTCGATGTCAGGGTTGGTGTCGGCACCGAACCGACCCACTCTCATAATTTTTTTTTTAATTTTAATTGTGGTCGGCGTCGGGTCTGTGTCTTGGTCCGACACCGATATTATCTCTCCTCAATAATAAAATTCAGAAAAATGTCATAATGTGCAGTGGGTATTTTGTGAATCAATATAATGTTCTGGGTATTTTCATAATACATATAGTGAAAATGGATATTAATAAATTCCACTCTTATATATAAGTGAGTATTTTAAATTTTAAAAAAATATTTAATTTGTATCGGATTTATACAAATAAATATATAAGTTATAGAATATTATATGAAGTAATTTATATATATATATATGACAATAAAATTATTAATATTACATTAATTTATCTTATAAATTTATCAATATTATTATTAAACATTATTATCTTACTATGTTTGAAAAATCTTTTATAAAAACAAATTTGTTGGTAATCACCATTTAATTTTTTATGCTATTATATAAACTATATTTGCACCACCTATGTTGTGCGAATCAATATATGACCTTTTATTTATAATATTAAGATATAAAACAAATTTATATTCTTAGCATTATTTAGCAAATTATTTTTATATTTTTAATTTTTATTCATCAATATTATATATAATTTGTAATGCCCAAGCTTAATTAAGCTTTTGTAAGGATTTATATATTTAATAAAGAGGAATTTCCTATTTAATTGAGGAGCAATTGAGTTTAATTGAATGGAATTGTAGGAATAAGGTTGGAGAAAGCATATTAATGATAAGATGAATTGTGGATTTTTGAAAGGAAATGTATTGATGCATCATATGTTATGTGGAATTGGAAATTATTGGAAGAAGGAAATTATAGAATTGATTATATTAATTTTGGAGAATTTCCAATATTTTGAGAAGCCATGAAATATTATGAATTATTCTAATATTATTGAGGAAATATAACTTGGGAAATTTATAAGGATTATGCAACTATTATAATGTGGAGAGATTATATATATACAAGGGTATAAATATGAACTATATTATTTTCACCATATTGTATAAAATTCTAGAGAGAGAAAACTCCCCAAAACTCTTCTCCCAAACCCAATCCCGTCAGCCACTTTCAGACGTAATTTCCGGCCGCCTCCGGCGACCGACCGGCAATCCGCCACCACCATCTGATAACTCTCGAGCCGAGCTTCGATTTGAGTACTTGTGGGCTCCGAGAGGACGAGAAACGAGTAAGTTATTGAGGTTCGAAGTTGAGGTTAGTTTAAGTGGCGATTTTCGATTTTAATTTCGCACAACTCATTAATCCGGCTGAATTCCGGAGTTTTGACCATAGAATCGAACTCCCCATCGTGTAGGGAACATTCGGAAGTCGAGAAAGCTCCATTTGGACGCCGGAAATCGTCACCGCCGCCGTGGACGGAGGAGCTCCGGCGAGGTATTTTGCGTCCTCATTTTCCGTCTTATTTTCATGTTTCAAGGGTAGAATCGTGTTTCTTGTAGTCTAGGGAGTCGGAATATGTATTTGCATGTGTCATCGGCCGGCAAAATCGCGAGAAACGACGAGTTGCAGGTGCAGCTCCGGCGAACTCGCGAGGAAGACGACCTGTGTCGACCGACACAGGGTTTGGCCGAAGGAAGGAAATCGACCTGGTGTGTCGATCGACATACGGTCAAGTCGACAGGTGTATCGATTGGGGTGTGTCGACCGATACAAGTGTAGTATCGACCGACACAAAGCCGTGTCGACCGACACATAGCAAGTCGACAAGGCTGTGTCGACCTAGTGCTGTGTCGACCGACACAGATTCACGTCGGTCGATACAGAGGCTGGGAAAAAGATACCTTTTGCATTTCTTGTCTAATCCTAATTCCTTTCGAGTCCTGTTTGTATACGATTAAGACGTATTGTCCTAGATATATCGTATTGACTCGAGAACCCTATTTGATTGTAGGAGATTGAAAGCAAGGATTGATTCGAGCTCATTCTAGCTAAAGATATCTAGCCAAAACCCGAGAACGAGGTGGGGAACTATTTCAGTAAAAACTTAAAATGCGTGTTATACTTTTCAAAACGTGTTATAAAATGCTTGTTTTAAACTGAGACTGCTATTCATGTTTTGTGCTATTATATCTGCCCTCTGCTAATTATTATTAACAGAGAGATAATACTAATAAGACAAGAACCATGTACCCTCCGTACATGCGCTACTCTTATTAGCAATAAAAAGGGGTGAAATGGTAGTGACCTTAAACCCTAGAAGGATGTTAACGGGTGAAATGGTAGTGACCTTAAACCCGAGAGAAAGATTATGATGGGTGAAATGGTAGTGACCTTATACCCGAGAGAAAGATTATGATGGGTGAAATGGTAGTGACCTTAAACCCGAGAGAAAGATTATGATGGGTGAAACGGTAGTGACCCTAAACCCAGTGGGGAAGTGAATGAAGAAATATAATACGATCGGATTTCGAAGAACAAACCGAGATTAGTGCACTTAGATGATTGTAGGTTGAATGTTAAATCATTCCTTATGAATCATCGTAACTAGGAAGTCGGCCAACTTCCAGTTACAAAACAAAACAGATATAATAACATACCCTAAAGCACAACAAAATAAAATATTTTAGATAGCATGGTTCTTTCAACAAAATCCCATGTCTATCTGTGTGAGTTGCATAGCATGTTTCTTACCTAAAGTATGTTTTCAGCATGTTTCTCACTGGGTACGAAAGTACTCAGCCCTCGCGTTATTTCTAAAACGTACAGGTTAAGCAGCATGGATGAGAGTAGCAGGGTGTAAGCAGGCGGAATAAAGTGGTTATATTTGAAGAAATAATAGATCCTGTGACATGTATCTTCATATACATGTCACCATCACGCTACACACACGCTGCTACACTCTCTGAATATTTCCCTTCCCTTTTGAAGTATATAAACTTTGGAATATGTTTTAACTGACTTGACTCGAAGTACTATTTAAGAATGCTTTTATCTTTTCTTATATTTAAGTCTTCCGCTTATTATTCTTGAATTTTGATTGTCAAACCCTGAAACATCAATGTAACGTGGCCCCAAATTGGGAAGGTCAGTTGGGGGCGTTACATAATTTGGTATGCGATAGATGAAAATGAATTTATACCATTTGTTGGGGTCAAGGCCTAAATATAAACCTACTGAGACCCATTAAGAAGGTCCACGGCTCCAGCCCAAACTCTCAGACCAGCTCAGGACACGCATTTTAAAAACGTTGCACAATTCTTGTTTAGAGTTGCGCAAGTGCAGCACCTCGGGACGACATCAAGCAAGAGCAATATGCAGCAGATAGAGGAAGCAAATCATAATAAGGATATCGCCTCAAGAGACCTCCTCGAGGAGGTCGTCAAAGCGCACCTCTTCAAAGAAGGTTGTCTAAAGGTGGTCTCTGGATAAGGTCGTCAAGATTTTCACTCATCTCATGACTTACACAAGAATTACGAAGAGTAACTAAGCTCACAAGCTACAACTCACGAACACTCTAGACTTGCTTAATCCCTCAAAATCTTCGTAGCTTTAAGTTTTTCTTATACACGAGTAGTGGTGGCCACGGGCCGGTTCCAGTTTGGAACCGCCGGTTCGGCGGTTCCAGAAAGTTGGAACCGGAACCGGCCCTTGAGAAAATGGTTTCGGTTCCGGTTCCGAACCGGAACCGGCGATTCGATAAATATTTTATTTTTTATTTTTTCAGTAACACATGGCGCTCTTTGATTCGTCGATTTTTGAATTTTTCAAAAAAATTATCCCGCCATTCAACGGTTCGGAACCGGAACCGGCGGTTTCGGTTCGGGCCATCTCTTGAACCTGAACCGGCCCATCGAAAAATGGTTCCGGTTCCTGTTCAGAACCGTTTTCGACGGTTTCGGTTCGGAACCGTGAACCGTCGGGCCGGTTCAGGCGGTTCCGGTTCCAAATGGACACCACTATACACGAGGCACTTACCATCTTTCTCACTCCTTAAGAAATTCGGGCGATATTTCAACAATCCAACCTATCTCCAATGTTGTTAGGAATTTATGTTATAAATTCATTCATTATATATTGTTTTGTTGAGTCAAACATACTACTAGATAAAGTGTCTCTAGCTAGGTTAGCTCAAACTTGTAATTCCCTGTATGAGAATTATCAAGTCGTAACAAGAGCCGCTTACAAGTTTTAAGAGATTTGTTGGTGAAGTTTTCACCATCAAAGAAACTTGTTTGGAAATTGCCGACCAATTGCCTTAAACAACAAAGCGTCATTCAAGGAAGATGGATGACACGTTATCACAACTAATGAACCACCAACAAGGATCTTATAAGCAAGTGTCACCAACAAGCTAGAAGAGACACCAGCAAGTCAAAACAAGCTAAGACTTTTCTCAATACCAAAATTTAAGAAAAGAGATCTTAAAATTTGAATTACTCAGAAGCTTGTTCATCCCACGAATCAACCAGCAAACATTCCTAGTACTGGTTAAGAGCTGTTCTGACCAAAGCAGCAAAAGTCCACCTGCTCTGACAAAAAGTACACTGCGAATCATAAAAAGTGAGATTTCGATTGGTCGCGTGCATTTTGTCTCACAACGGCTCCAAATGACTTTGAATTCAAACCTTCCAATGAACATCTATAAATCGAGGTTGCGAAAGGTTATCGAACCTTACATGAACCAAGCAATAAAATAGCATTTTCAATAATCTGACATATTTCTGCAAATTTTGTCATTCTCGAAAGCTACAAACTCTCAAAATCCTAAAGCTTACATGTTGATTCTATCTGCTCTCTGTGCACCTTACTAAGTAAGAAAACGTCTTAGAGTAGTCACTTCTCTAGTGGGAACTATGACGGGTGTGTACCGCAAATTGATGTTCTCGATAGGAATTCAAACTCTCACGCGCCAGTCTGAAAGGTGTGTGATGTGTCCACGCTTCAGGCCTAAAGAAGCGAAGGACTTTACGAGTAAGCTAGTGAACTGGTGAACACGAGCATTATCCAGCTAGCAACAGAGCGTCAACATCTTTTCAATCCCCGACTTAATGATTTATAGACTGCGCTATGAGGAGATGATGTATGATGATTTGATCGGAACCTCTATAAATCATTTGCGTTCTTTACTGGTTATTTAAATTTTTGCATTGGATTTAAAACCCAACATCTTAAGTGTTGGAGTATATTAATGAATCGACCTAAGTAATATATCGTTCGCTAAAAGAACAAACATATTTATGAACCCAAGCTGGTGCCAGAATCACCAGTTTGGAGGACGCAATCTTGAAAGACTCCCACCACATTTTAACTAACTCTGATTTTGAGACCAACGATTGTTATGGGAAGAACTCAAACATCCAACACTTCCAGTTGGTGGCTGCACGACGTGTTAGCACATCAATCCGAAGAGAGCGAGTTTTTGGTGGACTAGAAGAGATCACATATAGCCAATAGAAGAACGAACTACCCAAAACTGCAACAGATTATGCTACATCACTATATAACTGACCATAGTGTATTTCAATCTATGTGGGTGTAGAAAGTAAGCAGGACATTCTGTTCCGAACTACTATAAATTATTGTATCCTTTACTGCTTTACTTTACTCATTGATGTATGCGAAACAGGCTAATTAAGGACTAGCTACAAGCACGTTTTGATATCTGGGATTGACCGATAAAATTTAAATTATGAAGGGGTAAGACTTTATTTTTCTGCTACATGTAATTCATATTAGATTTGGTTGGAAGATTGGATTTAATCTCTCCAAAAGCTGAAAGCGCTGCAAATTGAAAATATACTAGATTGCACAAGAGGGGTTTATTATATATTGATCTTGAATTCACAAATATGTTCTGAATCGTCTCATTGAAAATTAGATTCATGTTGTTTTGATTACATGCAACAATGATTTTGTATACAATGTTATGAATTAAATAATATAAACTTTATTAAATAAAAAAAATGAACACAATGTCATGACATTCTCATGTTATTGTCAGCCGATCCATCCATGGTTATCTCAGATATTGCCACTTAGCATATTCATTTTTTGTTGGATAAATACTAGGGGTGTGCACGGTCCGATTTGGCCGGTTTAAGGGGCAAAGTACAGACCAAACCAATAGGTACGGTTTGAAATTTTTACAAACCAAACCAGCCAAATAATTATTTCAATCCAAATCGGCCGAACCATATTAAAACGGTTTGGTTCGGCCGGTTTAAACGGTTTGAAGATTATTCAACTAATAATATTGCAAACAATGAAATTTATATATCAATTTAATTATTAAACATTAATAAAAGAATATACACAAAATAAAACTTATATAAATATATCTTGCTTGTCATTAATTATAAATAGGACACAAGTAATAAATAAATGATGTTATATTTGCAAGAAATAATTAAATATAAGTTGATTTATAGGGTTGCAATTCGAAAGAATATAAGCATTGGACATATATATCAATATAATTGATATTTTAGCTTTCTATCAAATAATTTTTTATTATCATTATTATATTTAAAATTATATTATTTATACGGCCGGTCCGGCCGAAACGGCCGGTTTTATCCTTCAAACCGTCGGCCAAACCAAATCATCCGATTTGAGATTTTTCAAACCAACCCGGCCAATCATTTTACTCAAACCAGCCAAACCGACCAAATTGATTTGGTTTGGCCGATTCGGTCGGTTTCGTGCACACCCCTAATAAATACACCAAATTATGCTACATAATAAATAAAATAAAATTATATTAAAATTTATATTTTTTTTCTATATAATGAATCTAATATTCATACATTTTCATTCACAACCAAAAATTTAATTTTATTTATAATTGTACTTTCGTAGTATATTATTCATATATTTGTATTTAATATCTATTTTAATTTTTATAGTTTAAATTTTATTATTGATTTCAATATTAATTTTTTATAGTGTATGTAATATTTATATATAAATAAATAATTAAAAAATCTGTTAAAATATTATAAATAATTAAAAAAAACATAGAATATTTTAGGTTGTGTGAATGTCTTTGTTGTTAGTGAAATTAAATTGGGTGGTAGGTTATGTAGATAAAATAATAATTTATCATTTTGTTGAACGTCATTGCTAAATGTAATCTTACAAAGTCTTAGAAGTTGTGAAAAGAAAATCAAAGAATGAAAATGCAAGACTTCATCTCGGCCTATTTCTCTTTATATGTTGCAGCTGCTGCCTTGGCCTTCTTCTTCCTTCTCAGCCTATCACACAGGAACGCCTTCTCCAACAGCTCGACGCGGCGAGTCAGCGCCTCCATCATCGCACCCTGCAACTCGTTCCTCTCAACCAGCTGACTCATCATGCCCATCATCTTCTCATTCTCCTCCATCATCTTCTCCAACAACTCTCTGTTAGTACTCGCCCCTTTCCCATCCTTCACTAATTCCGGACCGCCCGCAGCATAATCGGGATTTTCTGCTGCTTCACTCACCTTCACCTCACAATCGACCCCAACATCAATGATCCCAATTTCATCATCACCACTCCCAACTTCCGCAGCCCTCTCACCGCCTTCTACGCAACACTCCAAACCTCCCAAATTACCACTACCCGCACAAGAATCCTTGGAATTCACAGGAGGAATCCTATCATCTGTCTCCATATCAATCATCTCGTCATTTTCCTTCCCGTCCCCTACCACACCCCCTTCCAAACCCTCCCAATTACCGCTATTCGCACGAGCATTGTTTGAATTCAGAGGAGTCTTAACCTCGGCCTCCAGATTAATAATCTCGTCATTTTCCTTTCCATCCCCTTCCACAGCCCCCTCACCCCCTTCTACACAACAACTCGGACGCTCAGAATTACGGCCACTCGTACACGAATCCTTGGAATCTACAGGAGGCATCCGAGCCTCGCTCTCCACATCAATTGTCTCGCCATTTACCTTCCCATCCGAATCAGAGGCCACAATAGCGTCGATCCTCTCCTGCAAGGCGATCGCCTTCCTAATTACAGCCTTCCGGCACCCCCGAACGCCGAAGTCCACACCGCTTATCGAATCAAGCTTGAGCAGCAGAGCCATCAAACTCTCGCTCACCCTCAGCCGCTCCTTTGCATCCCTCCTTACCAAATCGACCACTTCACTCCTCTTCAGCCTCTCTTCAATCTCATCCACCTGTTCCTTGATATTCTTGATCTTCCTCAAACACTTCCTGACCAAAAAGCCCCTGAAAACCTTCTGAATTTTCACTGCCGACCCCGGCCGGTCCACTTTCTCCGACCCGACAAAGTGAACCGGAACCTGAACAACTTTTGGGGCTGATGATGCCCTATCCACCGGACGGTGAGCTTCCGGGGTCGGGTTGACGTGGTAAATGGGGACTCCTCGAGAAGAAGGGGACGGATGAAAACGGCGGCCAAACAGGCCGGGTTGCTGGTATCCACGCCGGTTTGAGAAAAATGGACTATCCATCACCAAGATCTAACAATACTAGAGATTTGAATGCAGGAATTGCTCCGAGCTGACAAATCTGATCCCTTGTTTTGCAAGCGTTTTTGAGTGTTCAAAATTAAGTTATGCGGCTGACAGAAAGGAGTTTATAGGGAGGGAAGAAATGGAATTTGAGTTTCTAGAAAGTTCGGGATATTTTTCCGATGCTTCCCGCAGCTTCGGGAGTATTCTGGTCAATAAAAGAAACAAACATACTGGTGATTCCGGATTCTTGTGGAAGCTTCTGAGTGCGATTATCGAAATCTTACACGTCACGAGTGGCATATAGATTCTCTTATTCATGTCTCCCAAAAATTTTCCAACGACAAAAAATAATTAATCCATTATTTCATATAAATTATTATTTTAAAATATTATAATTATATGGTTCAATTTCATATTATGTTGTAATAATTTAGAAATATACCCTTAAATTATTTTAAAAAATATTAAAATTAATATTATGAAAAAAGGAAGTTAATTAATACTTTTAAATAAAATTAGTGTTGAAATTTTGTTTAAATATATTGTTTTCTTAAATATTTTTTGACAAACATACAAAATAAACTAGACAATATAATTGAAACAGGGGAAGTATAAATTTTTTTTTTTATTACTATAATTTTTAAAGTATTTAATTTAATGTAAATTTATCATCAAAGAAAGTTAAAAGTTACGTGGAAGGCTGAAAGTTTATGTATATTTATTAGTAAATATAATTTTCATGCGTCAAACTAAGTTTATGGTAACGCAAACTCATAACTACTCAGCTCGTAGACCTAGCGATCTTGTTTGTGGTAAAGTATATCAGTTTGAAGACAACCGGAGATTCTAGCACGTAGAGTAGTGTGGTAAAACTCGCTACGTGTAGCCATTTGAAAATGGATGACGTAGGAACTTCCCGAAACCGAAATAGATCAATTGCATCTTGTTGTAATCGTGACGATCGAAGAGTGGATGTAAAATTATTTGGTATTCAAACCACTATATATCATGTGTCATTTCTTACTTTATGTATTTAACTTGCTTGTTTATTTGAAACTCAATAATTGACTAAATTATCGATGCATTTTATGAATTGACTAACTTTTGAAACTCGATGTTAATTAATTTTTTTAGGTATGAACTAGCTCGAGTAAGAGTCATTTCGAGTTTAATCACACTCAAGACATTTCCTACCCATCTATACTTTAAATTTGAGATCAATAATAACCTTTTTTTTAAATATTTGAATAAGGATTTTAGGAAGGTCAACTATCTAAATACAGTTCAAATTGTTTATTATTTTCAAATTCAATAAGAATTGCTATTCAATTAAATAGTGAAAATATTCTAAACTAGATAAATATAGGATTGAGTATTTTTTTTTAACGGAAAACTAACTAGATTCATAAAAATTTTGTGTTATTAAATAAAACATCATATTTATTTGTAAAAATTGGAAATGGAATTTCCATTTTTCTGATATTTTTCTATTTTTCAATGAAGTTCATCATTAGTTTCCACCCTAGCAACACAATTTAGAAATACATGCATTATTTTATTTAA
This sequence comes from Plectranthus barbatus, assembly GCA_026898455.1. NCBI lineage: Eukaryota > Viridiplantae > Streptophyta > Magnoliopsida > Lamiales > Lamiaceae > Plectranthus > Plectranthus barbatus. The sequence goes on along the minus strand of JAPKLW010001072.1, from coordinate 20,823 downwards.
TACATGTAATTTTCTTTGTTCAGATGTAATTCAAATCATGTATTATTAAGTTTCAATATAAATAAGTTGCAATCAATCTATCGAGTTAGAGTCCACAACATACGATAGAATAGCAACACAAAAACAATGCAAACTTCATTTTACTACTATTTGACATTTGTTCTAACTCTATAAAAAATATTAACCTTAATTGCTAAAAAGGTTTATTAACACTTGTAAGGACACAGGGTTCTATTGACAAGGGATATTGCATATAAGTAAACTTCAAACACTGCATTGTCATAAATAAAATGACAAAATAAATCTAATCCAAAGTGAAATCATCTATTACCAACCATATCATATAATATTTCAGAATCACCCATACGTTATACATAACACTAGTAAAATAGAAAAGACAACACATCTGTGACCGAAACATCAACCGAGACATCTGGAATAATAAAGCTTGACGGCTAGAAACATAATTTAACAAAAGAATGCCAAGCAAGCTCAGGGAAGTTTTTTGCACCTTTATTTAGGGAATTCTCCATTGCCAACTGAAAAGGAGGTTTAGAAATGGCAAGTAATCAATCAATGCAGCACGGTTTGATTTTGTTGTTGGAAGGGTCAGACAAAATTCATCCTGGTGGGAATCTGAATGCCAGCTCGCTTCAATACATCAGCAGAAGCCTTCCTAGCCATTTCTACAACTTCTACCTGTCCATTACAGTTTGCACCAATGTTAGGGCAGCCATCATATCAGTTTACACTCTCTCACAATCATCACCTTCGACATCCAAAAATCTAGTATTCTATAGTTACTAAAGATATACCATAATATGCATTGAAGTTGACTACTATCTATATTCACATTAAATTAGTCAACATCTACCTAGAAGTTAAGTTAAAACCATGAGCTTAGAACCAGAAATTATGATCCACAAATGCATACATTAAATTGTGTTCACAGGAGGTAGGAGAAAGGATAACAGGATATACCTCATTTAGAGTCAGAATTTTCTTATCCACCATGATCCAGCGACCATTGCACATAAGAGATGTAATATTTTCAGTTCTCATGCAATAGACAAGGCTGGAAATGCTGCAAAGTAGTCTGTGAATGTCAGTTTTATGTAATTTTAGGAGCATTTTCTGGTATTAACTGAACTCAAAAGAGTTCCAGAAAAAGTAAATTGATGAAGAGAAGGGTCAACGAGATGTATCCAAGAAAAAAGATTTTGTAATTTCAATATCTAAATAAAGTTTCATCCTCCATCTATCAGACATTGTAAAAGACAACTGGCCTCAAAGTATCACGTACAAGAGAAATTATAGTCAACCTCCTTCATATTTGTAAACATTTGCCTCATAGTTTTATAGATCAGATTTATGTCTTCCCATCCATATTAATTTGACAATTAGTCCACATTTGTAATTTGAAGTATATGCAGATTGCAGACTAGGACTTATGTGCTCAAATTCCCAGAAGCCAACAGAATCTCAATTTTTCTCGAATCAATCTTGCATATCAATGGCTTGATTTCAAAAGGAGGCATCAAGTTATACCAATCATGAATGGGCATCATTGACCAAGTAGATGGATTCACCACAATCACGTCAGCCTGCAGAGTAAGATTCATAATAACATCGTTTTCAGCTCTCATTATTCAAATACGTAAGCAATGCCAAAGAGTTTAAAATCATTATACTTTATAGAGCAGCCAAACCTATCACATGCGACAATGAGTATTTCAAACGAATACATGCATGCCAAATTGCTAAGAGCTAAAACTATCCATTAGTTAAGACCAATAACTAGACATCAGGGGATATTTACAGGAAATAATGTAAAATTTGGCAAAGTTCCACGCAAACATAACCAACCTTTTTTCCAACCTCTATTGATCCAATATCTTTGTCCCAGAGCACTGATTTTGCACCGTTAATTGTTGCCATTTCAAGAATAGTTTCTGCAGGAAGAGCAGCAGGATCCGTCGCTGTTCTTCCAAAAACTTCGCGTCCTTTGTTGATCAGAGAAGCTAGGTACATCTCATCAACTAACATACAAGTGCAGAAAATGCTAGCAATTGTTATCTGTGTGATATAAGTAAGAAAATCTTGCATGTATCAAGAATCAAAATGCTTAGGGCAGGTAAGAACAAACACACAACTTTAGTAACATAACATGAACAAATGTCTATTCAAAAAAGAAAAAAAGGAAGGAAAAAAAAAAAAACAAATGTAAAAAATGTAGCAGCACAGACCATGCAAAGACTACACTTTTCATGGTAATTTTAAAGGAAGTTTGGTTACAAAATCATCCATATACTTGATTCCATGGGACCAGAACACATTTTAGGAGACTTTAGGTGAATAGGTTGCTGACTTGGGGAATTTTAGATAGTAATTATCTGCAAACTAAAAGTTTAGAAATAAGAATAATAATCTAGAAAACTTCGGTAACAGCATAGAAGCATAGGATAACAGAGTATACTAGGTACCCATGCTCATCCTATTATTTGATGGTGCACCATCAGTTCCTATAGAGACACATACACCGGCATCTATCATTTCTTTAATTGGTGCGAATCCAAGCATACGCATTGCAGCAGCAGGACAATGGGATACTTTTACCCCAGATCTTGAAAGCAAACCAACCTGAAAATGTTTGTAACAAGTAGCCACTCAAAAAGGTTCGGCAATTGAACAATCGAAGTTTATGATGTAGACGAACTTCACAATGGTTATGCTCTAAAATAGCACAGCTGAACAAATAATCTTTATAACAGGACAACAAATGACAAATACAAAAAAATCAAGTTACATCAATTATCAACGAAAGAAATATTATGTAAAGAGAAAGTTAATCAAAACTGTCAACCTATGATCAGATGATTACAACAGAATGATAAGCTGGACATAAGAAATTATCTATGAAAACTATGATTAATGAAAGGCTCCGCTCAAATGCACTACCTTTGGGATATTTTGCTTTTGCAATCAAATAATTTAAACATCCACTTTAAATTAATCGTACAGTCTACAATTCACTATCGAATGCTTACATTCATTATTGGGTCATGAATCTTTTCTGTGTGGGAATTTGCTTATTCATTTCAAATGATCTTAAATGGATGGTGAGCACAAAATGCTGATTCAGCAACGTAAAAATAAAGCCTCTTATCCTTTCTCAGTATATCTGTATACAATTTTTTTTAAGCTTCACCAAAGAACCCAGAGACTTAACATTTTGTGGATCTCTAGTGGTGATAGCCATGGTAAGGTTTACATATTATCTCACATGTTCAAGATTGATTCAGGAAATAGCTTCAGGAGTTAATTGCAAAGGTATGATAAGCCCAATAGCTGATTCTCTATGACCGGTCCCCTAGACCAGACACGCACTCTACAAATAAAGGACAATATATCCAATCATGAGAATGAGCATGACGACTGAAGAAAGAGAACCCTACAACCTGAGGGATCGGTAGGCTGAAACATATCCAGAAAGTAAATCATGACATCACCAATTATTGTACAGACAGCCAAAAACAAACTTTCAACGTAGGGCTAAATAAAGTGCATTCATGATTTTTTACATACACAAAATCCTCCAGACAAACTCAACCAGTGGAAGTAATGAAAACTTGAGATAAGAATGTTCAGATCATAAATGATTTTTCAGTTACAATTCAGACAGATGATCATTTAGCAGGTTGTATAGAATGGCTTATTACCGACAAGCATACCTCGTGTTCATTAACCCAAACTGTATGAGCTGCTAGTAAATTATTCTGGAGAAGCTTGATTTTCTCAAGATATGTGACTGTCCCATGATCAACTCCTTTCCTTTCCACCACAAGTTGGTTCTCATAAAGTATCTCTGCCACATGCTAGGTTTTGGAAATAGTGATTAAAACTAAACACCCATGGACGAAATCTCAAGTATGTGTTGAAAATGCTCCAACTTAATTTGATTGTAAAGTTTGGGTTGTACATATAACTATATATACATTGTTTTCTTTCATCCACCATTAGAACCTTTGCAGTGGCTGAAAGAACAACATGGAACAATAAAAAGGTAACATGTACAAAATGCAAACAAATGAAAAAGAGAATGGAGAATGCTTAGCGAAATTACCATATGAATTCCTGTATTTAGCTCTTTAGCCAAATCCCTTGTTTCTGTAAGTAGTCGTTCAGTAGAATTCATTATTTGCCTTAACCCAAACCATATTCTGATGCGTCCATCTGCAGTATTATGGTGTTTCTTGTATAGATCCCTCTGCAACTGGACCCTCAAAACAAGATGCAATTAGAAGTGACATTGGCATCCTAAAGTAAAATTTCACTTCTGTCTAATATTATATCATGTAATTTAATATGATAATAGCTCACATGGTCTGAGAAAAAAAAAAAAAAAATTGATTTGATACCAGCCTTAAAAGGGTTTTTCTTGATTAGCAAGAGTTTCCCCAAGCTTCAAGGTAAACTAGAATAGAGTAAAGCATCCTGGTTTTAATTTGTGCATTTTCAAGAAAAAAAAAATATACATGTTTTTAAAATGAATTAATCTGTTCCACAACTATGCTTTTATAGCTCCGAATGAGGAGCATATAGAAGTAATATTATCAAATAAATCACACCAAACAGTAGCATTGTGATAGACGTGCTTGCTAGCGGGCTGAGGAGAAGTCATTCTAGTTGTTAATTATGATATTTTAGTTAGTGGATTGTAAACCTTGTGCGGGTGCAAACACCTTAGCATTTAGCTTCTTTATTTTGCATTTTGTTTTTCATAGCTGGAGCGGCAAACTCTGGCAGGCAGATTTAAGTGTGAGGACCTTCAGGTTTGGATTTTGTTAGGGTTCTTATTTTGTGGAGTGTTCATTCAAGTTCTTGTTCTCAACTCTCGTGTTCCCAATCACATTGCATATTGTCAAAATTACTAAATAATTTGAGACACTATCAGTTTTAATTATCTCCACGACCAATAAAAAAAAATAGTGCAATATAGAAATGCAACAACCTGAATGTACTCCTCAGAAGTCCTTTTGGCCCATGATGCTGGTAGTCCCTCCCCATCATCCATCACAGATTGTGTCAGACAAGCACGTATTCCCAAAAGTTCAACTGCTCTAGCCATCCCGGAAACATGCTGCCCCCCGGACTCAGCAAAACATGTGACCTGTTACATCAACCGACGGACTCTAACAGTTAATATTACCAAGACTAAATAGTTAGATAGTTAGGTACGTCATGTAGAACTCAATTACACCTATTATTGCAAAGTATATCATCAGAACAACCGACAGTGCTTACACCCGAGTGAATTAGCTCAATTCCGCAGAGTAAAGTGGAAACATAAGAATCCTCCTCTGTCATGTTGGACTCATACGGCCAAATGCGGTCATGAAGCCATGTTAGCAAGTCAACATCATCAGCTATCCCTCTAGCTAGTTGTTGTGAAGTGTGAACATGAGTGTTTATCAGACCTAAACAAACCAAGACACCCTAATCATAATTTGAACTCATCTTCGGATACACGTACACCCAAATAAACAGAACAATGCTCTTCCTACATCCTGAAATAGTCAATAGTAATAATCTGAGATTGAAAGGTTATTGTTGAAAAGCAATTGAGCGTGCGACACTATGCAAAACACTTCTCAATCACAGGGGAAAACATCTAATTCACAATCAAGCTGCCAGTTAGGAATTAGCAGTGTATGCATCATTTTCATTAGGAGAGGTATATAACGAAAACAAATTGCAAAAAGGATACGACTTACACATACTTCAAGCAGAGATAAAGTAGTAGCGATGTAAGCCTAACATTGACCACTCCGACCGTCAAATGGAGATATGAATACCTGGCAGCAAAAAGTGGCCATGGAGGTTGACGAGTTGGGGCGAAAGAGACGAGAACTGGGAAATAATATCCTGCGACTGTCCTATAGCAACAACGATGTCGCACCGAACAGCAACGGCGCCGTTTCGGAACACTCGATTCTGAGAATCCATGGTCACTATGAAGGCATCGTGGAGTACCATGAAAGAGCTGCTGCTGCTCGCAATTTCTTCCATCTCTAACTATTCTCGTCTTTCTTTTTGTCAACGCTTCCAACTTCACTCAATCAATCTCTCCATATATGTCCGGAATTTGGAGAGAATCTCTCCCTCTTTTTGGGCGGTTATCTCGTTTTCTTTTCTAATTAAACTAGTTTTAACAATATTATATATTAATAAAAGTTTATCAATATTACAAATTTACATATTACAATCTATCTATAAATAATAATAATAATTTTTTACTTCGACGAAATGTAAGACATAGCAAAAGAATAGGAAAAATAAAATAAGTGTTTTTTCATTTTTATAATTTGTCAACTTTTTTATTTTTTATTTTAAAGTATTAATTATATTTTTATTTTAATATCTAAAATAAAAATAAGTATCTTTTCTTTATAAATTTATAACAAATCTAATTGTTTGAGCATTTATATAGAATATACATAGTTTGTAATATAATTGAGAAAACTAATATAGTTCGTAATATATTTGAGAAATTTATAATAGTTTTGTAATATAAATGCATGATAACGTATAACTTATAAGTGTTAGCGTGTCATCCGGCAAACTACGCCAACTTTCCGTCGCCGGAAATTTGCTCCCGTCATAAATTTGGAACAAAACTAATAGTTTGTAATATATTTTAATAATATGCATAATTAGTAATATATTTGAAAAAATCTAAATAGTTTGTAATATAATTGATACTTTTCCCTATATATAATTATATATAAAATGATAGTTGTAATTATAGTCAAATATCACATATTATTTAATAATTTTAATTTAAATTAGTAAACGAACTCACAAACGGTTAATTTTTAAAATGTGAGTAAATCATTTTAATTTCTCTATTTTATTTAATTTAATATTTTTGTTTTATGCTAAAATATATAAAATGTGGGTGTATCAACTTGATTTTCTTTTATTTAGATTATTATTATTTATATGCTAATAAAAATGTAAAACATGAGTAAACCAATTTGATTTTTTTATTTTATTAAATTATTATTTTTTATTTTATGTTAAAAATATGAAATGTGGGTACATCAAGTTGAAAACGTATACCCTTCATCATATATATCAAATACATAACTATTATCTATATAATATTTACCTTAATATGTGATATACATTAGTTTACTAAAATAAAAAATAATACTTGATATATTTATAATTTTTTAATAATACTTAAATCTTATTATTATGTGCAAAGCACGGACGAAATACTAGTATACTAAAGCAAAAAAGTAATTACAAGATAAAAAAAGGAGGGAACAGTTACTTCATAAAAAATAATATTATTTTATTTTATCTATTAAAAATTATTATTTAATTAAATAGTTATTAAATAAAATTATTTATTATAATAAATTTTTTAATATAAATATATTTGATCTTAATTTTAATATTTATATCCCATAATAATAGATAATTATCTCGATTAATTATCTCAAAATATTTTATTTTTTACAAAAACCTTAGTATTTTATAATTTGATAATTTATATAGATTCGATAATCAGATTATATTTAAATTTATATAATAACATAGAAATCTGATGATAATTACCAACAAAATTATTTTAAAATTTTATTTTTCAAACATTGCAAAATATTAAAGTTTAATAATAATTCTAATAATTTTATAAATAAATTAATATAACATTAATAGATTATATATATATATATATATATTTATAATCTTTATAACTTATATATTAATTTGTATGAATCCGGTAGAAATTAGAGATTTTTTTTAATTTAAAATATTGAATTATATTATATGTACTATAATGAACAATGAGCAACCTTTCAATGTAATTATATATATAATTATAGAAATTTATATATAAAATGATAGTCATAATTATAATTAAATATCGCATGTTATTTAATAACTTAAATTTAAATTAGTAAATGAACCGACAAAGAGTTAACTTTAAAATGTGAGTACATCAATTTTATTTTTTCTGTTTTATTTAATTTAATAGTTCTGTTTTATGCTAAAATATATAAAATGTAGGTATATATGTTTTTTTATTTTTCTTAAATTAGTATAATTTACATGTTAATAACAAATATAACATGGGTACACCAATTTGAATTTTTATATTTTATTTAAATTATAATATTTTAGTTTATATTAAAAATATAAAATATGGGTACATTAAGTTGAAAACGTACATCCTTTATCATATCAAATACATAACTATTATTTATATTATATTTACATTTATAAGTTTAGGATTTTTTGTTAGAGAAATCCTTCATTACTTTTTGTGTTTTGGTGGGTCAAAGATTGTAAGCCATCTTAGTCAGTTTTTCACTGTCTAGAGTCCTAATCTGTAATCCTTGTATAGGATCAATCGAGTTGTAATAGAACTTAGGCCGAAGACCGAACAAAGGAGAATGCTTGAGAACTGACTACATGCACGCCTTGAAACTTGGTTTTCACCAAGTATAGCCTTGACCAAAACTGAGTTGGAGCACTCAGTATAAGGTTCATCCATACTGCCCAGGATAAGTCAGTATGAGGGCTTCCCCGTACTGACTAGGAGAAGTCAGTATGAGTATTTTCTATACTGATAAGGAGAAATCAGTATGATGGCATTTTCCATATTGACTGTCCACAGTCAGTATGAGGGTCTACCATACTGACTATGGGAAGTCAGTATAAGGGCTAAACTATACTGATCTTGAGAAGTCAGTACAAGAGCATCTACCTTTAAAGCACGAGCTATTCGAAAGATATCAAAGCTCAGTCAAACTTAGGTATTTATATGCCCAAGTGTAAGCCAGTACAAGGTTATCCAAACTTGGATCCCTCGGACTGAAAATTAGTTTGACATAAAGTTAGTGTATAGTACACTGACGCTGTAGAATAGAGCAGAGCAGAAAGCAGACCTACGATATGGGATACGATTGGACAATATCTTCCACGAGTCTAACGTCTGGATTTATGTGTCTAACAGGCAAAAATTCAAAATGCCGGAGGAAATCCTCTATAAGAAGGTCTGCCCTTAACCTTAAACGGTTACGAAGTTTGAACGAAATCTGGAAGTCTTCAAACGACAAAGAGGATTCTGCTAGACCATCTCTCTACTAAACTCTCTGAGTTTCCGTGTTTCTTAACACGAGACTTGAGTCTCCGACTCAAGTTATACTCTGTGCTATCTTCTCCTAGCACGAGACTGAAGCTTTAAAGCTGAAGCTTTTCTTTGGTGAATATATCGTTTCAAGATATATTCATGGCAGTCAGTTTTCTAGTCTGGGATACTGATTCTCGTGGGCGTATGCCAACCACCTGAGTTCTGGGAAGAACAATAAACATCCAACCTACGGGAAGAAGGTTGCTGGGTTTCGTCCTCACTTCAACCTGAAGACTAAGTCCGCAAGGAGTTCCTAGGCGAGTGCCATAGGCCCACAGCTGAACGAAGGACGGAGGTGCCAACGGGCTGTGTATAGATCGTAAGGAGGCTTGTACTTAGTGAATTATCCAGACCTTAGGTCTGAAGAGTGGATGTAGGATATTGAGATTCGAACCACTATAAATCTTGTGTGTTCTTTACTGCTTTACTTATATTCCTACTCTGTTTTTTGTTTCACAAACTGACTCTTGAAACCTTCAATACTTGTCCAAGTATTGAAGTGTATACTCTGTGAAACTGACTTAACAAGAATAGATCTAAGCTTAAGTCTTCTACACACTAAACTGACTATACTATGTTTATCTGAACTAGTGCAACTATCTTTTATTACTTCCGCTTTATATACAAACCTTCCACTGCATAATTTTGCACTCTGATTTCGGGACCAACAAGTGGTATCACACGCCAAGGTTCTTACAAACTAAGGTTGTGTTGAGTCACTTAGGACCAGATCTCTGTTTTCCGCACTTGGTTTCTGTTTGTGTGTTTTCAAGCTTAGGTACGCAGATATGGCATAGATTTCGAAGCTTCCACAGTACTCATCATAAGATTTTGAGATATGGAAGAAGCGCTCGTTGATAATGCTGAAGAACGTTCACCTAGAGATGGCTGAGGTTCTATCTACCGAACCACTGAAGACCACAAAAGTGAATACTCAGCTCGGAGGAGCAAGGGGTCAGGAGATAGTGGAGAAGCCTTATGCAGAGTGGACGAATGACGACATAGTTTGTTTTTAGCTGGATTTAGTGTCCATGGAGCTTATCCTTCAATCCCTACCAAAGCCACTGGTTGTTGAAGCTTTCGAGCACATCAACGCCAAAAAGATGTGGGAATTTCTTGGCACTCTCAGCCAAGAAACAACTCAGATGAAGCAAAACAAGGTTCAAAACTGTGTAGATAAGTATGAATCTTTTCAAATTCTTCCTGGTGAAAATGTTAAATCAATGGAAGCTAGATTCAATGCTATTATCTGTAAGCTGAAAAACTTGGGGAGAACTTATGAGATTGCAGATATGAATGCAAAGATTCTCTCCAAGATTCCCAAGGAGGACTGGTTTGTCAAAGCCACCAGCTTAAAGGAGATGGATCTCTCTAAGATGACGACCAAGGACATGTTCGCCTAGCTCCAAGCCCATGAATGGGACATACAAATGGCGAACATGAATGAAGCAGTGCGAAATGTCAGCACACATCCAAAAGAAGATGCTGCATTTTTCGCAAAGAGGGAGTTCAAGAGAAGGCCTCAAAAGCCTTACCAAGCTGACAGATCTTCCGGGCAGGCGTCTACCTCAAAGTCACCATCAACACCTTCCTACCAGAAGAAGAAGGAAGAAAGATCAATTGAAGAGCTTGAGGAGCAGATGAGGAAGCTGACAATACTTCTTGAGAAAGCCAAGGCCAAGAAGGAAGGTTCACAACCCAGTGAACTAAAGTTCAGCGAGAGACCTCCTAAAGTATACTTTGAGTGAAACTCACCAGATCACCTCAAGTATGAGTGCCCACTGGTTTCTAAGGAGGAAAGGGAGCGCTTGAAGAGGGTATTTGAGAAGAAAGCCTCCAGAGCAGTTGCAAAAGCCATGCTTTCCAGAACTGAGGTGCCAAACATCTCAGACAATGATGATGGTTACTACACATCAGACAATGAGGCCGTGGAGGAAGCCTTCCTGGTGCTGATGGCCAAGCTAGGAGAAGAGGAAGAAACTGAAGCAGAGTCTACTATCCCGATACACATCTCTAACTCAGTTTCTATTCCTATAGCATGCATAGAAGAGAACTTTGAATCTTATTGCTCAGATTCAGAGGATGTCACCCTCGAAGCTTTAAATAAAGAATTTTCAAAATTTTATGAACTGAAAAATGTTTTTGGCTGGTGAAAATGCTTAACTGAAACTTAAAGTTTCAAAAGTGACTGTGGAGATCGAAGTCAGTAAGTGACGAGCTAGCCGCACTTAGAGAAGAACATTCTACTTTACTTAAATCTTTTAAATCTCTTTATGAAGAATGCGAATCTCAAAAACTAAAAATTGTTAGTGATAAAAAACTTATCTGTTCACTTTATTCTAGTGCTAAGAAAAGTTTCAGAAGCCTTAAGTCTACAGAGAGATCTGTTGGGAAATTATTCCTAAATCTCCCTTCGGATCATATTGTAAAAGATTTTGTTGAATCAAAGCCTTTGTAATTAGTTGATCATTGCTGAATTCTAGCATAGTCTAGCAACTCTGCTGTAATGTCATGTTTAGGAAAAATATCGAGTTGTAATATATTAGGAAGTGATTGAAGAGATTGATGAAAGATTCAATAAAAGGAACGAAGAATATCAAGCAACTTCGGAATGCTAGAAGAGTTGCTAGAGAAGTCAGCAGACGAGAATGACTGCTAGAGATATTAGCTGCTAGCAGATGATAGCTGCTAAGAAGAATGATTTCTAAGGCGTTAGCAATCATATGCTGAAGGAAGAGACTGCTAGGAGCATTCGCTTAGCAGTCAGCAGTGAGGGGATAGCAGAATGCTAAAGGAGTTAGCATTCGCTACTAATAAAGAGATAGCAGAATGCTAAAGGAGTTAGCATTCGCCACTAAGAAGAAGATTGCTAGAAGGTATAGCAATCAAAGAACAAGATTCAAGTGCTGAGTACGTATCTGCTGAGGGGTCAACAGACTTAGCTACGAAGACAGATTGCTAGAATCACTTAGCAATCAGAAAGAGTCAATTTACCTAGCAGAGTATTCCCAGCATTCAGCATTCCCCGATAGAATGCTAAGCAAGGAGATACTCAACAGACACTTGCTAAAAGACGCCCGTTCTGACAGAAAGTACAACAAAGGACGAAGGCTTTCCCGAAATAGGTTGGAAAGTACAATACGACGCTAGAAAGGATGAAAAAACAAGTAACTCTCTTGGACGAAGGGCTTTTGTGTCTAACGGGTCTAGACCATCGTGTCTAACGGGTCTGGAGATTCAAAATTTGAATCTCTAGGTATAAAATTGAAGTCCAACAGAAAGAGAAGACTACTGCTTTTACAAACACTCAAACCAGATTCGCTAAGGCAATTATTGAGATTCATTTGACAAAAGCGAAACAAGAAAAAGTAGTCAGTTGAGAGCCCTCATTAAAGAGAATATTCAAAGCTCTCAACAACCGTAGTGTCCCCCCATTGAAGATCTGACACTACATTGAAGAGATTCATTGACTTTGCTCAAGAATCTTCAATCATTGGGATACCTTCCAATCATAGGAAACATCCAGCAGTCATTTCTGAAAAGGATTGACTCCGACGGGCATACTGCCAAAAACAGACAAGTTCATGAGAGAACTCTAAAAGCTCCCCTTAGTAGCGAATGACAAGTTTTACGAAGGTGCCGCCCTTGACTTGGCCGGAGCTGCAGCTGACTGAGAAGAACGAAGTAATGGGGGATAGCTTTGCTGTGGCCGGCTCGAAAGCTCACCGCCTACAGCAAGTGTTCGGCGAATCCTTATATTTCATATACTTTCTTAGTAAAATTCTTAGCGTTTCGGTTAAGGAGTGGACATAGATCTATTTGATCGAACCACTATAAAATTTGTGTCTCTTTACTGTTTTATTGGTTACTGTTTCTCGTATTTGATTTTGAAACCTAGCAACCAAGTTGCTAGAGTATAACTGTAAGAAACCCTAAGTACAAGCTGAGCTAAACAATCTTGATAAAGAACTTAAGTGTGCAAGTGAACGTTAATATTCCACTGCATTTCGTGTGTGTATGTTGTTCGATATATAATCACCACAACGACTTTGATCTCGGGACCAACAAGATCCATCTGATAAATCAGGACTAGGCTTTTCAGAAATTAATTTGAGCAATCATGCATCGACTTCTGAAACTAGGAATATCTCAAACCATCACTCTAAGAAGAATTCTAGTTTAGAAGTTAAGCTGTTAGGTAAAGGAGTAGTCAGCATGGACAAAGACTCCTTAGTGGCCAATCAGGATAGAAGGGTAAAGTCAGTTTCAAAATTGCCTTCAGTACCCAAGTCTAAAAAGAATTTGACCATTAAGTCAAATTATCCTGAAATGAAGCCAGATATGCCTAAGAAGTGGGTAAAACAAAATGTTCCTAATGCAAGGAAACCCACTTCAACAGCTAAAACTGAGCTTTATAGAAAGACAGTTTCATTTTCGGAGTCTAAAAATCCGAGTTTCCCTACTCATAACTCGAATAAGAAGAGAACTTATACGCATAGGAAGGAAAACTATACGAGGTCTGAGTCTAATCACTTTTCTACTTTTTGGACTAGGAAGATTGTACACTCCGGACTAAGTCTTCGAGTCCTAGAAACCCAATTTCAAGGAACTCAGTTTCTGACAAGGTTTCACACACTCACTCCATTCCTTCAAACATGCATAGAAACTGCATCAATTTTCTGAAGAGGAAGAGAAAGAGAGAATAAGTTGTGACTGATAACTGCAGAAAGCAGCGAGCAAATAATTTTTTACACCCATAGGTGGTCGATCCCACAGGGACTGTGCAACGATAAATCCAAAGTACTCGCTATAATTCATAAATCATAGATGTTTGAGGAAAATAGAAAAGGGGTTTTGTTTTGGAAATTAAAGATGACAATGCGAGAAAATAAAGGGTTTTGAAAACAATAAAGAAAAGCACGGATCCTAGGGCAGATAATCTAATCATCAACATGCAATCTCAATCAACTCAGCAATGGGGAAAATATAGATTTTGTGGATTAAATTCCTTGGTCAGGCAATTAAATCCTAGATTATTAATTAGTGACTATCTCCTCTCGGTCTCAAGAACACCAAATTAATTAATCTCATAATTATCTAATTATTCCCATGTAGGTTTCTTCCTTTTGAGACAGAAGACAAACACAATTAATTCTCTCTTCCTGTTAACAATTTTCATCTCTCGATCCATCAATTATTAACTATAAACCTAGATCTCAATTCACCTCTCGGTCCTTCTTTTAATCTAGATTATAAAATTAAATCAGAGAATTAATCCATGCTTTGAGAGTTGATATCAATTAGACATGCATCAGAAAAGAAATCATAACCCTAGAACTTGTTTAGGGTTCTAGCCACAAAACATGACTAGAATTAAAGCAAACATATTATTAATTGACTTACAAATAAAATAGGAACCTTCAATGTCTTGAAAAACTCCAATGAATTCAGCAAAACAGAGAAAAGAGATCTAATTTCGTGCCTAAGAGTTCATATTTATAGAGGGGGAAAAAGACATAATTTGAGTATTGGGAAAAAATAGCAAAAACTGCCCAAAACAGGCCAAAAATAGCCTTTTCGGACCTCTGTGTCGATCGACAGCCTGCCTGTCGATCGACACAACCATCCAGTCAAAATCTGGGTTGAAATTTGTGTCGATTCTTCAAGTTGACCTTCTATGTCGAGCGACACAAATCCTGTCGATCGATAGGAATGCATGCGTCGATCCCCTTCTGCGCAGTCTCACGATTTTGACCATAACTTTTGCTCCCGAACTCCGATTGACCCGGTTCCAGTTGCGTTGGAAAGCTAATTCAAAGATATTTCTCTTTCCATGATCCATTAGCTCGGATTCCATGTGTGGAAGAAGTTGTGACTGTTCCTTTGAACATCATCTGCTTTCGGTACAGGTTTCCAATGAATTTGGCCTAAAACCTGCAAAAATCACCTATCAAAGGCATAACACCCTCTAAAGTAGACTCATGCACAGAAATAAGTAAAAACATAACAAAATGTATTCGAAACAATGGAGAAAAATATAGATAAGTGAGTTCTGTCGATCTCCTCCTCTAAATCTGTGTCGACTGCCTCTTCTGGGCCTCTGTGTTGATCGACAGGACTCCTGTCGATCGAAACAGAGGCCGGATCTACTGGGTCTGCTTCATTTCCTCCCCCAAACTTGTTTTGGGGCATGCTCGGACTTGTGTAACTCTTTCCGGACCTCAGCTTCTCAGCTTTGCAATCTTTGTGGTTCTTGGGATTTGCCTCGGTGGTGCTTGGCAGCTTTCCGGTAGTGTGTTGCATCCCGATGGTGGTAGCAATTTGGCTCACTTGAGTCTCAATGATCTTGACGTGCTTGCCGAGCAGATCCACCTTGGAGTTAACTACTTCCACTTCTTTCTCGATTTCCCCCATTCTGTGGTCTGAAGCTTTGATGAAATTCTTCAGCACCTCTTCAAGGGTTTCCTTCTTCTTTTCCACAATCTCGCCATTCTGCACATCAAAATCTGGCGGTGGTTGTTCGGCAGCTTTAGGCTGAGAGTAGGAGAAACCTGGATGAGGTATAGGATGGTAGTGTTGGTATCCCCCTTGCTGGTACTGATTCTGGTAGCCACCACGATTCATGTAGTTCACGTCGGCGATAGGGTCAACCTGTGCAACAGAAACAGAAGCAGAAGTAGTTAGTTTTTCAACTTCCCCTTTTAGCTTCTCAACCTCTTTCTTCAGTGCATCCTCCTCCTTTGCCTCGAGAGCTCGGATCTGTGGCCTCCTTGGATTCCCCCATTGTTGATCATGCAGCGCCATCTTCCTGAACAATTTTAGAGCCTTTTCCGGTGACTTGCTCATCAATGAACCTCCAGCTGCATAGTCCACCGACTTCTGGCTCTCCATATTCAATCCTCTGTAGAAGATGTGGGCCTGCTCCTCAGTGACAACTCCGTGACCCGGAGAACTCCTCAGCAGCTCATTGAACCTGGTCCACGCCTCAAAGAGAGCCTCATCCATCCTCTGGTGGAACTGCAAGATTTCCATCTTTTTCTGAATAATCACTGATGGCGGAAAGAATGCGCCGAGGAACTCTGTTCGGAGATCAGCCCATGTCAGAATGTTGGTGCAATTCAAAGCGGTGAACCACGACCGCGCCTGATCCCTAAGTGAGAAGGGGAACAGATGAAGCTGGATCACATCCTGAGAGACTCCATTATGCTTGATGGTATCACACACCTCCACGAACATCCTGAGGTGAGTGTACGGATCCTCCACTACTCGGCCTCCGAATTGGTTCTGCTGAACCATCTGAATCAGGCCGGTCTTGAGTTCAAAGTTATTAGCGGTGATGCCAATAATGAATCCCTCATTTCTAGGTTGCGGTCTGTACTTCTTGGCCATTGCATTGGGATCCTCATCGTCAGAATCCTCTCTCCGGTCTCTCTCTCTCTGTCTCTTCTTTCGGCCTCGCGCCTTTCTGCTTCCCTTTCCTCCAGGAGTTGCCGCATGACACCCTTCATGTGGTTGACTTCATGGACCAACAGCATGGCGTTCTCCGGAGTAATCAATGGCTGGTTGGTCTCATTTCCCCCATCGGAGCTGCTCGGACTTGCCATGATGGTCTCAGTGGTTTGCTTGGCTTTTCCCTTCTTTTTTCTGATGGTGGCCTCGATTTCCGGGTCAAAAATCTCGAGTGGCTTGCCCTGGGCCCTTGTGTTCATGAAACTGCAAGAAAAACAAAAGAAAACATAAAATCAGAAACTGTGTCGATCGACAGAGGGCCTGTCGATCGACACAAAGGATTCCTGCTTCTGTTTTGGTCGACGGGAATCCTGTCGGTCGAAACAGAGGCAAAAATCAGAAAAGACAGCAAAACAACAAAAACGAAAAATCAACACCAAAAACGAAATTAAAAGCAGAGAAACTTCAAAAATGAAAGTAAAGCAGAAAATAACAATAAAATATATATACAGCCTCAATCCATCAGATCTAAAAATAAACTAATATTCAGATAAATCTGACAGTCCCCGGCAACGACGCCAATTTGATAAATGCAGAAAGCAACGAGCAAATAATTTTTTACACCCGTAGGTGGTCGATCCCACAGGGACTGTGCAACGATAAATCCAAAGTACTAGCTATAATTAATAAATCATAGATGTTTGAGGAAAATAGAAAAGTGGTTTTGTTTTGGAAATCAAAGATGACAATGCGAGAAAATAAAGGGTTTTGAAAACAATAAAGAAAAGCACAGATCCTAGGGTAGATAATCTAATCATCAACATGCAATCTCAATCAACTCAGCAATGGGGAAAATATAGATTTTGTGGATTAAATTCCTTGGTCAGGCAATTAAATCCTAGATTAATAATTAGTGACTATCTCCTCTCGGTCTCAAGAACACAAAATTAATTAATCTCATTATTATCTAATTATTCCTATGTAGGTTTCTTCCTTTTGAGACAGAAGACAAACACAATTAATTCTCTCTTCCTGTTAACAATTTTCATCTCTCGATCCATCAATTATTAACTATAAACCTAGATCTCAATTCACCTCTCGGTCCTTCTTTTAATCTAGATTATAAAATTAAATCAGAGAATTAATCCATGCTTTGAGAGTTGATATCAATTAGACATGCATCAGAAAAGAAATCATAACCCTAGAACATGTTTAAGGTTCTAGCCACAAAACATGACTAGAATTAAAGCAAACATATTATTAATTGACTTACATATAAAATAGGAACCTTCAATGTCTTGAAAAACTCCAATGAATTCAGTAAAACAGAGAAAATAGATCTAATTTCGTGCCTAAGAGTTCATATTTATAGAGGGAAAAAAAGACCTAATTTGAGTAATGGGAAAAAAATAGCAAAAACTGACAAAACATGCCAAAAATAGCCTTTTCGAACCTCTGTGTCGATCGACAGCCTGCCTGTCGATCGACACAACCATCCAGTCGAAATCTGGGTTGAAATTTGTGTCGATTCTTCAAGTTGAGCTTCTGTGTCGAGCGACACAAATCCTGTCGATCGACAGGAATGCATGCATCGATCCCCTTCTTCGCAGTCTCACGGTTTTGGCCATAACTTTTGCTCCCGAACTCCGATTGACCCGGTTCCAGTTGCGTTGGAAAACTAATTCAAAGATCTTTCTCTTTCCATGCTCCATTAGCTCAGATTCCATGTGTGGAAGAATTTGTGACTGTTCCTTTGAACATCATCTGCTTTCGGTACGGGTTTCCAATGAATTTGGCCTAAAACCTGCAAAAATCACCCATCAAAGGCATAACACCCTCTAAAGTAGACTCATGAACAGAAATAAGTAAAAACATAACAAAATGTATTCGAAACAATGGAGAAAAATATAGATAAGTGAGTATAATCACGAGCTTATCAGTGACACCTAGATATAAGGTAAAGCAAGTATAGATTCTCAAAAGATGAATCCATAAAACTAACCCTGCAGGACCCGTAGATATATGTAGAAAGAAATTGAATTGAGCTGCCTACAAATAATTATTGGTTGGGCCACAATTTATTAATCGGTACACCCTTGCTAACTATATGTACACCCTATCTTCAAAAATAGGCTAAGTGTTGCAGTAATTAATTAATGATAGTGGAGGCTTTACTCAATACTTTTATTAGAAACATTTCTCGGCTTATCATAAATTCAATTGATAGGGTTGTTACAACAATTTATTAATAAGATCTCTCTATCAAATGAAAAATGAACAATGAATCACAATTCATAATGAGTTAACAACCAAACTTCAACAAAATTTTTTGTAAGAAAGAAAACTCAAGACTTACTGTTCAAATTCTAATAATTTTATCACTTATATATGACATTATATATATATACATAGCTGCGACTTTCAAAACTTTTTCTATTTTTACAAAAAATAATAATTTAAAGTTGAGAGCCATGAAATATTTGAGAAGTTGTTAATAGCTAGTTAATATTTAATAAAGATATACAATAAATTCCCAATGAATATAGTTTATCGAATGCAAGTTTTTCCTTTCCTTTTTAAATGGATGAAATTAAACAAGTTTTTACTTCTACCTTTCAACATGTTATAAGGTTTTCGATGTGATGCTAACATGTTTGGCGAACTACTTTATTGTTTTAACTTTGAAAAAATATTTTTAAAATTCGAGAAAATCTTTGTCAAAATTAAACAATTTCAACCTTCTTGAAATAAGAGGTTGAAATCGATTTTTGATTAAAGTATATATAAACGCATTATTTCATTAATATAGTGGACCAATTTTTATAAGTGATAATTTTCGATATAACATAATAATTCGATATAAATAATGTATTTTGATTGAGGTTTATTGCATTAGGATCCTTGTCAAATTAACACGATTAGCGCACGAAAATCTTGTTCCTAGTTTGGATTGAATACAAATATTTATTAATAAATTAATAAACAAATTTATTTAATTTTTAATCACTTAATAGATATCAAATTTGAGTTTTGTAATGTATATTAATATAATTTTGTTTCATTCAAGTATTGTTATTTTTAGGGCTAAGGCCTAAACGGACCTGCCCATGCCCATTAAGAAGGTCCACGGTTCCAGTCCAAGCTCCTCGATTAGCTTAGGGCATGCCACTCAAAAGTACTGTGCAGCTCTGGAGGAGTTGCGCAGGTGCAACTTCTCAGGTCGACCTCAAGTAGGAACAATATACAACAGCTAGAAGAAGCTGATCACAACCAATAGGGGTCCATCCGAGCTGCTACTTGAAGGTGGTCTCCTAAAAAAGGTCTCTAAAGAGGTCATTCCCAACATATCGAAAGAGCAGGTATCCGAAGAAGGCCACCAAATCAGACTTCCCCAAGAATCGTCAAATGCACCTCCTCAAATGAGGTCGTTTAAATGTGGTTTTGGATAAGGCCATCGAGGTCTCAACTGGCGGATAAAGCAGAGCAGTTGCGAGAAAGTAGCCAGCTATTGCAACAACCCCTATATAAAGCAGAGCAGTTGCGAGAAAGTAGCCAGCTATTGCAACAACCCCTATATTCGCGGAAGCAACTCCAACTACCCCTAAAATCACGGGGAACGTGCTGCTAGGGTTTAGTACGCTAGAGAACTTGTATTTAGGCCCCCTATAGTTTATAAATAGGGGTAACCTCATCATTTTTTCATTCTATTCACTTTTTACACACATAAACGTTTATTTGCTTAGTTGAGGCTCTGTTGTAGCAGCTGCTCGATCTACTACAGTATACTGCTACAACTAGACATGCTCACGGGCTGGTTTCGGGCCGGTTCCGGTTCGGAACCGTCGGTTCGGCGGTTCCAGAAAACTGGGCCCTGAACCGGCCCGCCTAATAAGGGGGACGGTTCCGGTTTTTGACCCAGAACCGCCGGTTCCGGGTCGAACCGGCGGGTCGGCCGGTTTCCATTTTTTAATTTTTTTTTAAAATTTTATAAAATGTGAAGAAGAGATTCGAACCTGTGACCTCTTGGAAGATTAGAGATCATATATCCACTAGGCTACAAATCCTTTGATGGTATATATTTGATCTAAAATAAATAAAACTATTAACGTTATAAATCTATTATAATTATAATGTGAAATATGTTATAACTTATAAGTTATAATATACAA
>JAPKLW010001071.1:200505-270131 GCA_026898455.1 Plectranthus barbatus | reverse complement strand
TGCAGATGCTTTGTCATCAGTTGCATGTGATTGGTCATCCCTTTCACTTCATTCTCCACCTTTCCAAATCGGTTGTCCGAGCTCTTGATGAATTTCTCCAATGTCTCTTCCAGCACGGACTTCTTTCTCTCCACAATTTCGCCTCCAGTACCTACATCAAAATCAGGGGGAGGGTGCTCTGCAGCAGTGGGGTTAGCATAAGAAAAACCAGGGTGTTTTCGCCCATGGTTGTAGTGATACCCCTGATTACCGCGGTAGTTATTGTGATAACCACCGCCTACGTAGTTTACCTCCGAACTTCCAGCTCCAGATGAACTGCTTGTTCCTCGATTGATGTAATCAGCCTCCACCGGTACAATTGCCATGCTTTGTTCAGTAGGGTTGGCAGCAACCTTTGTGGTCCCCAGTTTCTCGATTTCCTCTCGGAGTTTCTTCACTTCAGCAACCACATCAAACTCTGGCTTGGCTTCTACAGCTTTGACTGGTACCGTCTGTCTCTCAGTAGGCCATTGGTGGCCATTTAGTGCCATGTCTGCTAGCAACCTCATGCTTTCTGCTCCGCTCTTCTTCATCAATACCCCACCAGAAGATGCATCCACTAACTGCTTCATGTGCGGAGTCAGGCCTTCGTAGAAGTGACAAACCTGCATTTCAAGGTCAATTCCATGCCCAGGGCAGAGTCTCAGCAGTTCCTTGTATCTCTTCCAGGCTTCATGCAGTGACTCATCGTAGAGCTGCTTGAATGTGGTGATGGCAGCTTTCCTTTTCAGCAGCAGGCTCGGTGGGAAGTAGTTGGTGAGGAATGCTGCTCGCAGCTCCTCCCATGTCCAAATTTGGCTTTTATCAAGCCCAACATACCAAGGCCGCGCCTCGTCTCTGAGTGAGAACGAGAACAGTCTCATCCTGATGGCGTCTTGGGGGACTCCATTCTGCTTTATCGTGTCGCACACCTCTATGAATTGGTTGAGGTGGGCATACGGATCCTCTACGGCTCTCCCCCCAAACTGGTTCTGCTGCACCATCTGTATCAGCCCTGTGCGCAGCTCAAAATTGTTGGCGTTGATGCCAACCCTGAAACCTGCTTCCTCCTGCTGTGGTAAAAATCTGTCCAAGATGGACCTTTGTGGAACCACTACTTGTCTTTCATTCAGCTCCGCCAGTCTTGCGGCTTGCTCGGCTTGGGTAGCTTGGGCTGCAAGAAGTTGCACCCTTAGTTGCTGCACTTCATCAACGAACTGCCTCTGCTCTTCCGGTGTCATGTTCTGAAGCGGGGCTTCTGGATTTGCTTCCATCTCAAAATTTAGTATTTTTCCTTTCTTTCTGATGTTTCTGCAGGTTGCTTCGATTTCTGGTATGAAAGGTTCAAGTGCCTTTCCTATGTTCCGCGTGTTCATGCACCTGCACAGAAAACGAGGAAAAGATCAGGCTGTCCCGGCCGTGATAAAATGTATCTCGACCGGGATGAAAGTGTTCGTCTCGGCCGGTTTAGGACTCAACTCGGCCGGGATGGAAGAATACGTCTCGACCGTGGTGGGACTCACCTCGGCCGAGACAGACACGACTCAGAAAACTCACGCGAATGGAAAACACAGCAACAGACTCGAAAATTAAAAGTAAAAATTAAAAAAATACAACCCAATTAAAAAAATTGAAAGAAAATATTGCGAGGAAAAATAAAGATTGCATTAAAAGTAAAGGTTCAACAAAAAGTAAAGAAGAATTCTAAAGCAAACATAAAATAAAGGATTCAAAACTTAAAGATAAAAAAGAAGAAGGGTGTCAAAACTAAAAAGGGGTTTTTTATTCTGAGCTATTGAAGAGTTTATATAGTAGTAGGGTTGAGGCCTTGGATGTATATCTTCAAAAGGTATGATTGATTGCTTCCAAATTGATGTATATCTTGTTCCCCAAGCAATTCTCGCCCAAAATATGTGAAAATCTCGCCAAATCTCGCCTAAACAGTCTGTCTCGGCCTAGATGGACTCTGCCACGGCCGAGATGGAAAATTTGCCCGGCCGAGATGGCTTCATTTCGGTCGAAACAGAGACGTTTCCGCCACTTCCGACCCTTCTGCGCAGTCTCACGGTTTTGGCCATAACTTTCGCATCCGAACTCTGATTGATCCGATTCCAGTTGCGTTGGAAAGCTAACTCAAAGATCTTTCAAATGCCATGCTCCATTAGCTCAGATTCCAACGGTGGAAGGATTTGTGACTGTTTCTTCGAACATCTGCTGCTTTCGGTACGGGTTCTCCATTGGATTTGGCCTAAAACCTGCAAAATCTCACCATGACAAGCATAATACCCTCTAATATACACTCATGCTCAGTTTATTCAAGAAAACATAATAAAATGCATAAAAGAAAAGAAAAACAATGCCATAAAAGAGTAGAAAAACGAGCTTATCACCTTGCTGGTCCCCAGATGCCAGCATGTACATATTCCAAGGGATGCTTGCTCCTGTATTGGCTAGACTTGTATGGAAGTTTCTTGCTCTTGGACAACAGGCATTCCTCACAATTTATAAGCTCAGTTTCAGGATTAAAATTGATCAGACCCTGCTTTCTTATCTCATCTAATCCTCTCATACTTAGATGTCCACTTCTCAAGTGCCATAGCTTTAGTTCCTCATTTTGAACCACATCAACTTGTCCTTCTACAGTTTTGGCATACAGATAATAGACGCTATTCGATCTTCTGCCCTTCAACACCTCATCATCTCCCTTGCAAACTGTAATTGCACCTTCATCACCAACAAACTTGTATCCCTTGGCTTCCAAGGTTCCAAGGGATATAAGGTTTCTTTTTATCTAGGTTATATATCTTACCTTAGTCAACATCTTCACTTCTCCTTTGTGGTTTTGAATCCTAATTGAGCCAACTCCTTGTATTTGGCAGACATGATCATTCCCTAGCATCACAGTCCCCAGATTCTTCATACATATTGAGTTGAACCACTCTAATATGTAGCACATGTGGAAGGAGCACTCTGAATCTAGGATCCAACCATCACTGGAGCAATCTACAACATTTAAAACCTCATCATTTTGCTATTCTGAAAACTTGACTGTGTGAGAGCCAGGATTTTGTTGATTTTCATTTTCAAGACTGGGCAGTCTCTTATCAAATGTCCACTCCTTTTGCAATAGTGACATATCCTTGTCTCTTGTATCTGAATGGGATTCTTGTGTTCCAGATTTTTAAATGCAACCTTATTCTTATTTTGGAACACATTTGGCTTGTTGTCCCTCTTCCAGGTTGAGGGTTGTTTATCTAGGTTGCAGGTCTTCTGATTTCCTGCACCCTTCTTATGGAACTTGCCATTTTGACCTTTCTTCACAAACAACCCTACATTTGTGTGTTCACTTCCCAAGTTATCAGACAACATCTCAATTTCCTTACCCTTAATTGCAGATAAAACTTCTTCCAGGGACAATGTGCCCGTTCTCCCATAGGTCAATGCATCTTTGAGATTTTTATAGGACTTAGGCAGTGCATTCAGCAAGTGTATGGCCTTATCTTCATCGGCTATTTCTTCATCAATGCTCTCCAGACCATCCACAACCTTGTTAAACTCATCTAGTTGCTCTTGCAAGTTCTTTTCTTTTGAAAACCTATAGGAGTACAACCTCCTCTTCATATACAGTCGATTAGCCAAAGACTTTGTTTGGTATAGGGATTCAAGTTTCTTCCAAATATCAGCAGCGGTCTTTTCTTTTGATATTTCCCTAAGTACTTTGTCATCCAAACATAATATCAGAGCACTCCTAGCTTTATTCATGATTTTTAACTTCTGTTCAGTTGTTTCATTCTTGAAACCAGCATTATCGGGCAAGATAGCCTCCTGTACCCCTTTCTCTGTCAAGATGGCTTGCATCTTTAATTTCCACAACCCGAAGTCATTTTTCCCCGTGAACTTCTCTATTTCGTATTTCCCAGCAGCCATAACTCATAAGATAAAAGATCTTGATCTCACACACTTAGTCTGAGTTAGAAACCTTATCCCAGGTTCACAAGATTAAAGAGATGAACCCATTAATCAGCAGGACTGCCCCCAACTTAGCAATTACAGCTTAATTCACACAGTGTAGGTAGAAGTTTGGTATAGAACAGCATATACTCATAACCATGAATGGGAAACCCTCATGCAAGCCACACCAATCAAGTTGATAGCTCACAATCAGTCAGAAGTATCCAAAACATAAACCCAGAGGCAGGAAGGAGTCTTACTTGGTTTTACTGCCTCAAATTTGATTTGAGCTCTGCGAAGATTTCCAATCCTTGATCGAGATCGTGCGCACCCTTACGTTTCCCACAGACGGCGCCACTTGTTATGAATCGCACGAATCAACAACCAAAGAAATGCAGATCAACTCACGAACACACACAAATCTCGCAATTTACGTGGTTCATCGAAATCTGGCTACGTCCACGGGCAGGTAAAGGAGTGTATATTATTGGATGCTTGGGAGAAGATGATTACAAACACTCTCAATCTTTCTCACTGATTCAACAATCAGATCTAACAGAATTTTTGAAAACGAAAACAGATGTGTCGCGAAAGAAGGAACTGAGCTGCTTTCGCTACTGTTATAACTACCTAACCAATCATTTAGCTGTCACCAACCATAGTACTCCACGTGTATAACAATTCCAAAAACACGCTTCTATCAAAAACACAAACCAGCTCGATGCCATCAAGAACAAAACACGAGCTTCAAACTCGCTGCAAACCCTAATGCATGTATATTATGCATTGACATTTCATGCAACCAATCTCAACACAAATATATTGTAAAATTAATATTTTGAATAGATTTATATTAATTTTCTATAATAAAATATTAGAATGTTATCGTTAGCACATGCATGTATAAGATTGAGGTAAACTTGTACCTTGATATTTGTTTTTGCTTTCAATTTATTATAAATAGATGGATAGAATAACTTCTCTTTGACGATTATTTTTAATACAACGAAATCTCATAAAAACTTTGTTGTTGGTTATTTTAAGGTAATATTATATTTAGAAAGAGATTCAATGCTAAAAATCTGTTTATGATAAATAAAAATGAATCAACAATAGTCATCTATAAAAATAAATTATTTCTCCACTGCTTAGGGTAGTAATTAAAGTATTTTACATATGACAAAGAGGTCAAGAGTATGAGCTTCGCAGGGATATCTGAATGTGTAAGTTTAATTAAATGCATTATTATTATTATTTAAAAAAAAAATAATTATTCGTCCACTACTTGAATGTAGTTGTGAAAACACACTAATTTGCTACCTGCACGATGCGCAACGTGTATATATTTTTATTAATAATTTATTATTAAATTATATTTATTGTATGGATGTATAAAAGTCACATATCACAATGTGGTCAGTTTAGTTAAAAATTAAAATTTATTAGTTCAGTTAATCCTCATGTTTAAAATCACTCAACTTATCTCAATTGATTTATACAAATTTGTATTCTCTTAAATCTCTCTACACACTCCACCACTGTAATATCCCGGGTTTAATTAAGCAATTTTATGCTTAATTAATTTAAATAAAGGAATATATATTTAAGCAAATTATTTATTTTTTTGCTTTTGAAATGAAAATAAACACCCGTTGAGACACGAGGGTCAAATTCTGACTTATAATATATCGAGGAGTTTGTTTCGAGGAAACCTAAGAAACCGTGTAGTCACAATTTTCAAAGGAAAGACGAGTGCAGCGAATTATTATTCAAGAATAATAATATCGCATTTAAATTTGTAACTTGCACTCGGGAGGTCCATTTCTTAAACCGAGATAGGGAATGCTTGGAAATAAAATAAGGATACGAAACGATCAGTATATTTTTCTGAGACCCGAGTGGTGTTTAATTAAATATTGAAATAAATGAAAAATTGGATGATTTTTATCTCCAAAAATTTGGAAAATTAAATGAATGAGACGGGCTCGTCGAAAGAAGCATTTTCATATAATTGATTATTTATTTTAAACTCAAGAAGACGAATTTACGGAGAAGATTATACATGAGTTGAGGTGGGGGAATAATTTCTCAAACATGGATATTTGGCCACGTTGCATTGTGTTGGTTTATCTTGATTGGTTGTAATGGAGGTGATTTGGAGAGGCGGTGGATCAAATTCTTGAGGTGGTGCAGTTGATTGAACTTGAATTATCAAAACAAATTTTACACAGTTCATTTCATTTCTCTCTTGTTTCTTTCCAAAGCCATGCACCCCCCCCCCCGGTGAGCATTTCTTCGCTCCACCATCTTCCTCAACTTATTCCGACCACCGCAGTATGCCTCCGGCCAAACGATCACCACCACTGTAAAGCTTGTTGAACGAGGATTCTAAGGAGCATTAGTACGACCCATGTCATCGAGTATTGAGGAAGATACGAGCTCGCAAAGGATCATTTTAGTACACTCGCTTCATGATTTGGACGTCGGAGAAGCCACCACCGTCGCTGTGAAGAGTTTTTCGGGAAATTAAGAGATAAAGAAAATTCAGCTCAACTGCGCGATTAACGAGGGAATCTTTGTTTTCGTAAGCATAACACGGGTGGGAACTATTTTCCATATAAAGAAAATGCTTTTTCGAGCTTTATGCTCAGTTTTCAAAACGTGTGTGAAAATAATTTGTTTTTAACTGATTGCTATGCATAATATGTTTTGTGCTATCATATCTATCCTCTGTTGATTGCTATCAACAGAGAGTTGATTAGTGAGATGAGAACCAAGTAATTATAGTACTTGAGCTATTCTTATTAATTATATGATAAAGGTTAACAACCTTATATGGTTTATGAAATCAGGCTAAACAACTAAGTGCTAAGTCCTGAATGATTTGTGAAATCAGGCTAAACAGTTGAGTGCTAAGTCCTGTATGGTTTGTAAGATCAGGCTAAACAGCTAAGTGCTAAGTCCTGAATGGTTTTTGAAATTAGGCTAAACAGCTGAGTGCTAAGTCCTGAATGGTTTGTGAGATCAGGCTAAACAGCTAAGTGCTAAGTCCTGAATGGTTTATGAGATTAAGCTAAACAGCTGAGTGCTAAGTCCTGAAGGTTTGTGGTACATGAATAATTCTTTTTTTTTAAAAATCGATCGAATCTCGATGCTAAATGGTCCGAGATTAGTGCGCTTTGATGATGGTGGGTTGAGTGGTTCATCCATTCCTAACTGTTCATCGTAACTTGGAAGTGGGCCAGCTTCCAGTTACATCACGGTAAATAGATATAATAACATTTTAAATAACACGTGTGAAAGAAAATGTTTTGGATAACACGGATTCTTTTAACAAAACCCCGTGTTTATCTGTGTGTGTTGCATAGCATTCATATTTAAATTGTATGTTTTCGGGCATATTCCCACGGTGTACAATTGTACTCAACCCCTAGTATTATTTCTAAAATACGCAGGTTAAGCAGCGAGGATGGAGAAGCAACGGTGTAAAGATGATCCGAGAGTTTGTAAAGCTTTTGAAATATCTTGATATATGCATCTTCACATGCATATCTCCACTACGCTATACACACTGCTGCACCACTCTCTAAACTATATCCTTCCCGTATTTTCAAATCTTTTGAAGAATCAAATGTTTAACTATCTTTATGTTTCTCCTTATGAATGGCAATGTATTTGTGAAAGTTAAATTTTCATTTTCAAATAATCTTATCTCTTATTCAAATCTTCCGCTGAATTCGATTATAAAATGTTTGAAAATCGTTGACCATGACTATAGCATGCCCTATAGTTGGGAAGGTCAAATGGGGGCGTTACAAAAGTGGTATCAGAGCCATAGATTTTGAAATGGTTTTGAAATTGTTTTGAAACTGATTTGAAACTATTTTGAAAACTTCAAGTTTTAAAACATTTCTGATTTTGGGAACTGATCAATGTGACTGCTCGTGCTTTACACCCTACTCCATCCTGCGCAACCTAAGGTATGTTTTAAAGCTTTAGTTTACCTGCTTGCAAAAGTTGTTGATGACTTCGTCATTTGAATGAAGGAAATTTTGAAAAGATAGCACAATCTTGATTGTGAATATAAATTGTTTGAAAGTATTTTGTGTATCGATCGAAAGTGGATTGAAATAATTTGAAAATAGTTCGTGTGATGAACGAGGAATGATTGAAATGTTTCTGAAAAACATGTGTTGATTTTATGTCTAATATGGACGTACTAGCATTTGTTGTGAGTTTTGAATGAAAAAAATTAGTTGACGCTATATGTTGTGAAGTTGATTGTTTATGAAAAGTTTTGATGGAACTGCTTTGTTTTAGCACCAATGAGGTGATCCTATGAAAGTATGATTTCGAAATGGGTGATTTTGAAATGTGTCTTGCAAGCAGTGTAAAATCTGGTGTTAATGCTTAAAGATGGGTTAATCGTGAGTGGAGTTGTTAAAATGGTTGAATGATTGAACTAACCTTGGAAGTTAGATTAGGACGGATCACGATTGATCGACTAACTGTTTCACTTTGAAAAAGCACTAATTGGATGGACAATGATGATCTTGATTGAGAATCGAGTTGTTATTGACTAATATTGAGAAGGGTGGCATGAAAAGGGGCATCATAATTGATGAACTTAGATTCCCGTGAAGGGATTCGTGAAATGAATCATAAAGTCCATTTGCCCGGATCGTTAATTGGAATATTAAAAATAAATTGCTATGCCTATGATTATACCTAGCATGCTCCTATTGATTATGCATAAAAAAAGGTTTATGCGGAATACCTAGATTGCGAAACCCTGAAGAACGAGTGCGCGGAGATTTCTGTTGATCTCTTTTCCACGCACAAAGATTAATTCCCTAACAGATAAAAGGAATTAAATCTAATGAAAATATAATGATATTTTCAAAAATAGAAGAGGGAAAGAAGAAAGAAGATCCTCCTAATCTGATCTTCTGATCTGTATCACAACTCAATCTGAATATCTGGTGAAGATTCCCTTCAGATTCCTTGCCCGGTTGAGAAGCAGAATTTTCTCCTCGTTTCTCAGATCTAGTCGATCACCACAGCTCCCAAATTCTGGTTTGCTGTGTGCAACTTATGATCTTGTGGTGTGTTGAGATCTGAGGAATTGAGACCTATTTATAGGAAAATACTGGACTTCTATTGGGCTTGAGTTTCATGGGCCAGACCAGGGACCAGAATGCAAATAGCAAATAAGTCCTATCAATTAATTAATTCCCATATTCAACCCATAATATAATTAATTAATTAATATTAATTCATTCCACCAGAGAATCAATATTGTCCTACATATTTGCTACCACGTTTTGAGGTATGGGTTGCATAGGCTCGGTTTATCCCCACATTTAAGGTTACAGACATTCGTTAATTAATTTAAGCTCTGACAAGTTATTTAATTAATTAACATCTTATATTCCTGAGTCAATCCACTCAAACCTTTTCACTTATGCTTGAACTTAATCAGCTTGCAGGACTTTAGCATAACGAACCTTTTAAGCTGCTCAGGGAATGTCACCATCCTATACTGGATTTGCTTACCAAGTTCCAGTACCTGACAGTCATACACAAACTGCTATTACCCAAGATACAGATATACAAGCTCAACCAGAGCCTTTCACTGCAACTCAAAGTAATACACAATCTGCATATACTTCTGTACTTTCATATAGGCTTAGGATCTCATCAAGCCATAGAGATCTAGATTCTTTTAATGTCAGATAAAAGAATCGATGTTGACTTAGGTCCTTATCATTGTGTACCCCACACCAGCATACCAAGCCATCCAAGATAAGATGCTTATTACTGCGTATGTTGCAGCCTACACCGACAATTTATCCTGGAACTGTCTCAGCTGTGATAAATATTTATATCTCGCTAGGTCAAACGATCCATATGATCTTCCGTGATCTACTACACACCGTATGATCTTCCTATGGACAAGATAAGAGGATAATTGCATTTGCGAAACATGTTTGTTAATTCAGACAGGAGATGAACATACTAAATTATGATTCCCAGTATATTAACCAATCGACCTTGTACATAATATACCAATCATAATGCTTTCAGTATATAAATCCATAAATCTCCCACTTATACACAAAGCATTATACGGGTGCTTTCTAGTGTATAACGCGTCTAAACTAATCTAGCTATTACATCAATCATTCTACGTGGCTGGCTTTGCCCTCAGCCCAAGGTTACGTACATGCATCTCGTAGACCTTCTGAGGCAGAGCTTTTGTGAATGGATCCGCTAGATTATCTTTTGCATCAATCTTCTCTACTAGCACATCACCCATTGCTACGATTTCTCATATAATATGGTACTTCCTTTCAATGTGTTTTGTTGTTCTGTAAGTTTGTGTGTCTTTTGAATTAGCCACAACTCCCAAATTATCACAATATACCGTGATGGTCTTGGGCAGCTTAGGAATCACGTCCAACTCTTGAAGGAAGTTTCAAAACCATACTGTTTCTTTAGAAGCTTCAGAAGCTGCCACATATTCTGCTTCCATGGTGGAGTCAACAATGCACTTCTGCTTTGCACTCCTCCATGATATGGCCCCACCTCCCAATGTAAACACATAGCCAGAGGTGGACTTCTTTTCGACTCGATCTGCCTGGAAATCCGAATCAGTATAACCCACAGGGCACAACTCCTCACACTGATAGACGAGACAATAGTCTCTAGTCCTTTTCAAGTTTTGAGTATGTGCTTTACCGCGGTCCAATGCGCCTGTCCACGGTTAGACTGGTATCTTGCTATCATGCCTACAGCAAAGCAAATATCTGGCCTCATACATAGCATTGCATACATGAGAGTCCCCACGGCCGATGCATACGGCACATTGCTCATCTCATCTTTCTCCTTTTGTGTCACCGGACACTGATCTTTGGAAAGATGTATGCCATGTCAGAAGGGTAACAGACCTTTCTTGGCAGTTTGCATGCTGAAACGGGCAATCATATTATCCACATATGATCCTTGAGACAAGGTCACATCCTCTTATTGCGCTCCCGTAATACTTTTACCCCTAGGATGTATCCTGCCTCCCCAAGGTCCTTCAAATGAAACTGTTCGGATAACCACATTGTCACCAAATAGGAGAATATCATCTACATAAAGTGCAAGGAACACCATGCTTCCGCTGACATATAGACGGTACACGCAACTCTCATTTGAACATTGTGAAAATCCATAAGATTTAATCACTTCATCAAAATGCAGATTCCATGACCGTGAAGCTTGTTTAAGTCCATACAGTGACTTCTTTAACTTCCAGACCAAATGTTCTTCGCCCTTCTGCACATAAACCTTCTGTCTGTTGCATATAGATGTCCCTACCTTCTTCAAGGTACCCATTTAAAAATGCGGTTTTAACATTCATCTGCCAGATCTCTGGGTCCTTATGTGCTGCTATGGCTAGGAGTATACGAATGGACTTAAGCATGGCTACCGGTGAGAAGGTCTCGTCATAGTCTACACCTTCTTTCTGACTATAACCCTTCACCACCAGCCTTGCTTTGAAAGCTGTAATTTCACCATTCGCTCCTTTCTTTCTTTTGTATACCCATTTGCACACTATGGCTTGATAGCCATCTGGCAAATCAGTTTTCTGGTATACATCCATAGCCGTAATGGATTCTATTTCTGAATTCATGGCGATCAGCCATTTGTTTGCATCTTTATCAGATACCGCCTCGTCATATGTCCAGGGATCGGTATCATCCAGTCCATTTTCTGGGATCAAGTCAGAGGCCTCTCCCACGAGCATATACCTCTCAGGTTGGTGGAAAACCCTCCCAGTGCGATGAGGCATCTGAACCGTGTCAGTAGTTGGCACAGTACCCGTTGGTCCCATACCTTGCATTAGTGGCGGTGTTGGTATTGCATCACCTATTACAGGTGGATTTACCACTACACAGGGCTTTCCTGATGGAATCGCTTCCTTATCCTCAAGCTTGTGGAGGATAATTTCACTCTTGGATCTGTGGTTTCATACATATTCTTCCTCCAAGAATCTTGCGTTGGTACTGACAACCACTTTTTGATTCTTAAGACAATAAAGTAACCACCTTTCTTTTGCCTGGGATATCCTACAAACAACATCAGCTTATACCTACTTTCTAACTTATCAGGTTCCTTTGTCAGCACATATGCTGGACAACCCCATGATGGGTTTTGTATACTGAAAGCATTTATTACAATGAGTATACAACGGTTTATTTCTCCTATCTGTTAACAATCGTACATGTATGAACAATGGTATCCTCTTGTCTCACCGATAGGGACGATCATACGGCGTGTTGTAGATCGCAGAAGACAGTATGATCACTTGACCTAGTGAGACATAAACCTTGATCACAGTCGAGACAGCGTATGAGGATACGTCTGTCGGGATGGCTGCGGCATTGTCGGAATAAGTAGTCTGTCTTGGTTACTTGACATAATGGTACGCAGAGGTGGCGTATTGATGGACCGCAGTGAGATATATTCATCTGTCTGACATCAGCGAATAAAAGATCTCGTTATATTGATTGAGTCCAAACCCTAACGAAGGTTCAGGGGTTTGCACGGGTTGACTGTTGCTTTGACTTGCCATGGTGGAGAGCCTGAGTAACGTGCTCGTATATCCGCATCTTGGGTAACAGCAGTTCGTGTAGTACCGCCAGAGACTGAACTTAGGTAACCATATCCGAGTAATAGGATGGGGACATTCCCTGAGGAGCTCAATAACATTCATCGTGCCAAAGTCCTGCAGGCTGATTAAGTTCAGGCACGAGTGATAAGGTTTGAGTGGTACTACTCAGGAATAATAAGATATTAATTAATTGTAGTTAGAGCTTGTCAGAGGCTCCGATTAATTAATGAATGTCTGGTAACCTTAAATATGGGGATTCTCAATTAATGCAACTCGTTCTCATAACGTGGTAATAAAGAGGTAGGTCAGTATTAATTCTGTGGTGAAAAAGAATTAATATTAATTAATTAATTGTGTCCTGGGTTGTGGACATGGGAATTAATTAATTTATAGGCCCACTTTATTATTTGCATTAGGTCCCAAGTCTGGCCCAACAAGTGTGCTGAATTGAGCCCAAAATGGCCCATTAGGGTTTCCAACCCTAGGTCTATAAATAGACAGCTCTCTCTCATAAGTCATAACATATTTGAGAAACCCTAAACCTAAGAGAGAGAGGGGGCGCCGTTTTTGAGAAGGGAAAGGAGGAGAATTTTCGAATTCTGGTCCTGCTCAAGCCACAGATCTACGGAGTCCTCACCAGTAGTAGATCTGAACAGCACCGGGACACAGATCTGAAGACCTGATCTGGAGAACAGAACTTCTTCTTTCTCTATTTCTTTATTTCGAATTTGTTTTGAAATTAGATTGCTAATTTCTGTTTCGGCAGACAATTCGAATTGCGTGGTTGAATTGAAGTTTGGAATTCAAACGCAAAAGATCAGTACAGACACTACGGAGTTTCGGTAAATCTCTCGATCCACAATTCTTCGTATTAAATTCATAGGAGCATGATAGGGTTTTGAGAAATTAATTATGGGCAATATCCATAGATCGATCCGGTTCAGTTTGTTTTGGTGATTCGGTTCACGTAACAACCCTACACCCCAAACCCTCACTCTGTTCAAACTTGGCTTTTGCCCATACCAGAATTCCAGAGGCGTTTTAGGAACTGATTTAGAAGGTACCAGGTTAAGCAAATAGGTCGTTGTCTCCAAGGCATATCCCCAAAACAAAATCGGCAAGCTTGCATAACTCATCATCGACCTGACCATTTCCAAGAGAGTTCTATTTCTTCTTTCCGCTACACCATTTTGTTGAGGGGTTCCTGGTGCAGTCCACTGGGATGTAATCCTGTTGTCTGACAAGTACTGCAAGAACTCGTTACTGAGGTATTCTCCACCACGATCTGATCGTAGTGTCTTGATAGTCTTACCTAGCTTCTATTCTACCTCAGTCCTAAACTCTTTGAATTTTTCAAAGCATTCAGACTTGTGGCGAAGCAAATAGACATATCCGAATCTTGAGTAATCTTCAATGAATGTGGCGAAGCACTCATAACCTCTACGAGCTTGCGTGGACATTGGTCCACATAAGTCAGAGTGGATCAATTCCAATATATCCTCTGCTCGAGACTGACTTGCCTTAAAAGGCCTGGTCGTCAACTTTCCCTCTATACAGGATTCACAGATTTGATGCGGTACCACTTGAAAAGAATCCAAGAGCCCATCACATGCTAATCTTTTAATCCTCTTTAGATTGATGTGACCTAGTCTCAAGTGCCAGAGATATGTTTGATCCTCATCGGAAGAAAACTTTCTCTTTAAATGATTATTATTATTGGATTAGTTTGCAACATTCACGAAAGATTTATGCATACAATCAATGATACAGAGAGAGTCAATCAGTTTGCCATGGTAGATAACACCGTTATAACCAATGATAGAAACACCACTATAAAAAATAACTGAATATCCATCACTCAATAACTTAGAAACTGAAATTAAGTTCCGCCAAAAAACCGGCACATATAAAATATCTCTCAAAATCAAAACATTATTTTCAAAGCATAAAGTAAATTCTCCAATGGCTACTGCTGAGACTCGCTCTTCGCTGCCCATTGAGATGGTAATCTCGTCATGTTTTAGTTGTCTTGTCGTCCTGAACCTTTTCAAAGTATAACAAACATGATCAGTAGCTCCAGTATCCACTACCCAAGAATGGGTAGAAACTGATGCTAAACATGTTTCTGTTATAAATACACATGACGTACCTTGTCTACCCGTGCTAGGCACTAGACAATCTACTTCACTTCGCTTGCGTTTGCATGGCCTGATGACGTCTTCTTCCAGATCAGTTTCATCTAACCTTTTAAGCATTTCTTTTGCTTCAACAACTGTCTTGTCAAAAGGTGACAAAGTTGGAGCAAACTCTAATGCTATCAGGTCAGATTCCTCTCGCATCAGGACCGAGAGTAGCTCAGGAAGAGTAAACTCGCGCCTGGTACCGAGGGACTCGATGAAATCATTATAAGAATTAGATAGAGAGTGCAAGACAATGTTTATTTCCGCCCGCTTACTAATTCATCCACCTCTCTTTCTGTACTTTCTCATAATTCTCATCATACTGACGAAGTGTAGAATCAACGAACTCCCATCAGTCATCCTCTTGCAGACCAGGTCCTCCACAAGATCATAATTGACAGTTCGTCTCACCTTTCCATATACTTTCACAAGGTCCCTCCATATCTCAACAGCAGTTTGGTACTTCTTGTACTTGAGCTTTAACTCTATAGACAGACTGTTCATGATGAGTCTGCGGGCAAACTCATCAGAAGCTACCCATCTGTCATAGAACTCTTGCTCATAGCCAGTACAATTCCAATACTTCGGACCAATTAAAGGGTTTGATATCAAGAGGTTGACAACGTGAGCAATAGACATGTCTGAAAGCAATAAATTAAAGCAGAAATTAAAACATAGTCGCAAACAATTGAAATAATTAAATATTGAAACCTTATGATAAAACAATATTAATGTTTCCTCCAATTTGCCTAAGTATTACTATTGCAAGCCACACATGTGGACGTTTACAACAAAACACTTAACCAGACTGCATCTTTCAATTCCAGTCCTTTAATTCCAATCCATGCCCGGGTTCCTTAGACAAATGGAATTAATAATTGGAGACTAACTTAAGACCATATTATCCTACTGAGCAGAGACATCACAAATGAGTTATACTCTGGATAACATCTAAGCTAGCTTACCACCAAAGCCAACCCTCCCATATAAGGATCTACTAGGACACACCTGATCCCTATAATAAGGCTGTCTCATTTAATTCAATCCCTAGAGAACTTATTAAAATTCAATACGCAAGCTACACATGTAGACGTTTACGCATGGCCTCCCACTTCTCACATGAAATAAATGTTTGTTTTAAGAAATCCTATCTATTAGAACTTATGAACAATAAATTAAGTAAGCTACACATGTAGACGTTTACCTAATAAATTACCCACTTCTAATAAAGGATCGCTTTGTGGAGGTCTCATTAAATTATGAGCTTAGTAATTTTAAATTCATAAGGTTCAATTGCACAGATTATTTTATGTAGCCATAATTATAACATTGCTAAAATTCTATCATGCTTAGCGTGAACCCCGAATTTATAGTTATAATTAATTGCACAAAATAAATCACATAGCATGCTTTAAAACTGTAAATAAAAGCAGTAAACATGCTCCTATTATCTACAACATGCTTATATGCTACGCAATTAATATAAACACATATATCATGCGAAGACAGATAATAAAACAAATAAAAAATGTCCTCGTGGTCCCATGATACAAAAATAATAATAATTCTAACTATTACACGTTGGAATTATTTTTACAGATCTTCGAGTGGGCTCCCACTACTTGGACTGTGATCTGACTTTATTTTCTGAATCTGGGCCTCCAAGATTTGATTCATCAGAAAATTGGACAACTGGGCCAGTTAACCAAATCGCAGGTCTAGGCACACATTGCAAGCCCAATAGCCCGTGAGAACTCAGCCCGACGAGCCACCACCGGCGAACCACCGCCTCCGGCAACTCGCCGTCGCTACGAGGGTTCCCGGGATTGCGCAACAGCCATGCACGTACGTGCACGGTTGCAGCTTGCAATTCCGCCTCCTCCGACCGTCGCCTGCTTTGCATGCCGCCACCCCGGCTAGCCCCGACCGTTGCCCGAACTGTCGTGCACCATCTTTTCCACCGTCGGCCTTCGTAACTTGCCGGAATCACGCAGGAGATGAGACCAGAGACTTGCACGAACCGCGCGCAAACCCTAGGGTTTACCATGCCCCGGTTCGCGCCCAGCTCCGCCTCCAACATCCCCAGCCCGCGACCCCATCGCCCGAGCCACCGCCGCACCACCTCCGCCCTGCCGACGCCGCCCGAAGGAGATGGAGAGCGTCGCCGATGCTGCGCGTGGGGCAGCACAGGTCCGCTGAACGTGCGCGCACCTCGCGCCCCGGCCACGCTCGTCGCCATCCCAGCCTCCTCGCCCCCGTCCCTCGCGTTGCCAGCCCAGGGCCACTGCGCCGGCGCCAGACCGGCCTTAGCCGCGCGGTTGCTGCCCTACGTGCGTGCGCGCGTACTGTGCTGAAACCCTAGGGTTTCGCACGCTGCTGTGTCTGTGCTCGCCGACCGACGTGCATGGCGCGCTGCCATGTCGTTGTTGTCATGCATTATCGTGCGGTTTTTCGTTCTTCATGTTCTTCATTCATTCTCCGTGTTCTTCGTATTCTTTGTTTTCCATTTTACAGATTTAATTTTTAAAATAAAAGATTACATTGTATAAACCTAATTACAATTTAAAATTTAAAATCTAACCACGTATTTATTTCGTGGGTGAAAAATGAATCTTTATAAAGGGGCGGATTAACCCAAGAACCACGAGGAAGAAAAAACATAATCATACAATCCAAAAACCATCCTTAGCATTCAATCAATAATAATAATTATGCAAATCATTGGCAATATTATTTTATCCGATAGAGCTAATTAATGAACCTGACTCTGATACCAATTGAAGGGATTCGTGAACTGAATCACGAAGTCCGTTTACCCGGATCGTTAATTGGAATATCAAAAATAAATTTCTATACCTATGATTATACCTAGCATGCTCCTATTAATTATGCATAAAGAAGGTTTGTGTGGAATACCTGGATTGCGAAACCCTGAAGAACGAGTGCGCGGAGATTCCTGTTGATCTCTTTTCCACGCACAAAGATTAATTCCCTAACAGATAAAAGGAATTAAATCTAATGAAAATATAATGATATTTTTGAAAATAGAAGAGGGAAAGAAGAAAGAAGATCTTCCTGATCTGATCTTCTGATCTGTATCACAACTCAATCTGAATATCTGGTGAAGATTCACTTCAGATTCCTTGCCCGGTTGAGAAGCATAATTTCCTCCTCGTTTCTCAGATCTAGTCGATCACCACAGCTCCCAAATTCTGGTTTGCTGTGTGCAACTTATGATCTTGTGGTGTGTTGAGATCTGAGGAACTGAGACCTATTTATAGGAAAATACTGGACTTCTATTGGGCCTGAGTTTCATGGGCCAGACCAGTGACCAGAATACAAATAGCTAATAAGGCCTATCAATTAATTAATTCCCATATTCAACCCAGAATATAATTAATTAATTAATATTGATTCATTCCACCAGAGAATCAATACTGTCATACCTATTTGCTACCATGTTTTGAGGTACGGGTTGCATGGGCTCGGTTTATCCCAACATTTAAGGTTACAGACATTCGTTAATTAATTTAAGCTCTGACAAGTTATTTAGTTAATTAACATCTTATATTCCTGAGTCAATCCACTCAAACATTTTCACTCATCCTTGAACTTAATCAGCCTGCAGGACTTTAGCATAACGAACCTTTTGAGCTGCTCAGGGAATGTCACCATCCTATACTGGATGTGGTTACCTAGTTCCAGTACCAAACAGTCATACACAAACTGCTATTACCCAAGATACATATATACAAGCTCAACCAGAGCCTTTCACTTCAACTCAAAGTAATACACAATCTGCACATACTTCTGTACCTTCATATAGGCTTAGGATCTCATCAAGCCATAGAGATCTAGATTCTTTTAATGTCAGATAA
This sequence comes from Plectranthus barbatus, assembly GCA_026898455.1. Lineage (NCBI taxonomy): Eukaryota > Viridiplantae > Streptophyta > Magnoliopsida > Lamiales > Lamiaceae > Plectranthus > Plectranthus barbatus. The sequence goes on along the minus strand of JAPKLW010001071.1, from coordinate 251,442 downwards.
AAGAATCGATCTCGACTTAGGTCCTTATCAATGTGTGCCCCACACCAGCTTACTAAGCCATCCAAGATAAGATGCATATTACTGCGTATGCTGCAGCCTACACCAACAGTTTATCCTGGAACTGTCTCAACTGTGATAACTATTTATATTTTGCTAGGTCAAACAATCCATACGATCTTCCGTGATCTACTACACACCGTATGATCTTCCTATCGACGAGATAGGAGGATAATTGCGTTTGCGACATATTCTTGTTAATTCAGACAGGAGATGAACATACAACATTTATGATTCCCAGTATATTAACCAATCGACCTTTTACATAATATACCAATCATAATGCTTTCAGTATATAAATCCATCATCCCGAGTATGATTGGTGTTTGAAATTGAAGGTTTCATTATTTTACTTGTTAGTTTTAGTGGTCAGAGTGAATTGACTTGTGGAAAACTACAAATCAAAGAGTCAGATGTGCAGAATGCACATGGCGAGCCTGACAGATGCAGTCAGACTTGAGTTGGGTCAGTATGTGTTGGGAAATCTGTCCAAGGTTTCCTCTCCCAGTAGCTTACTTGTTTAGATTATAGTTTTGGTGGATCAAATCCTAAGTCCTACCAGCGTCAGTTGTCTCTACATAGCTCTAGTCTTAAATGTAAAGTCCTGTTTAGGTCTTTGAGTTGTAAGTCGCAGCTGATCAAGACTCATGCTGACACTGTTCACCAGCATGAGAAGCGCTTATGACTGGCTACTGTTCACCAGTCGGGAAGGGTTTCATCAGCAGGCGGCTGACAAACCTTACCAGGAGAATGCGTGTTCCTTACATTATTCACCAGCGGTGATTTCACCAGTCATGAGAGATTCCGAAAAGAGTTAACATCCAGAGATTTGGTAGACTTTGATGATGCCAGGGCAAGTCACCAGCAGAGACTGCCAGCACAAGATCACCAGTATGATCTACCAGTCAGATGTAACCAGCAGAATTCCAGATTCTCTCTCCCCGCGTAGTAGAGACAAAAAGAAGATTCTCTGAGGAATCAACTGACAAAGTATGACTTTAAGGAAGGATAACTTAAAGTCTATCAGTCACAAGACACCAGTCTTATTTCTCGGACTGACAGAGAGAGCCGTTCTGACACAAAGAGATCTGTGTCAGATAAAGCGGTCCAAGGTATGGGTCCTTTCCGGAAAAACATACCTGCCGCCGTCAGAAGGACATCCGAGGTCTGACACCTTTCCGGATGCGTCCAAACGGCTAGAAAGTTTGAATCGGTTCCTGCGACTATAAATACGTCGCAACCACCAACATTCAAACTTCTTCAATTCTGAGACTTATCTGCTCAACCACCGAAAGAACTGAAATTATTGCAAGATCGCATAAAGAACTTTCGAGGCTTTTCATAAAGCTTTCCGTGTGTTGATTTATCAAACACGAGACTTCAAGCTTTAAGCTTGTAAGTTAAAGATCTCACTTGGTGTTCTTTCTCCTTCGAGAGAGTTCACAACAGCTCTTGTGCTTACCAGCACTTGAGTTATTACGGGCATTCTGCCGTAGAGACTGTTACGTTCTTGGGAGAACTAAAACACCCAGCTAGCTGTGGAGGTTGAAGTGACGTGCTCGCACTCCATTAGCTGTGAAGAATTGAAGAAGGATCCAGGACCGGGAGCGGTTGATCTAGTGAATTGGTGGACGAGGCATTCACCAGCTAGAAATAGATCGTAGGAGACCTGTACCTGATTACTCTTAGTGGAATTTCCAGTGCTTCGACTGGAGAGTGGACGTAGATCGATTGATCGAACCACTATAAAAATCCTTTGTTATTTATCAGCTTTCTGTCTTTCATTCATATTTTAAACCCAGCACTCAAGTGCTGGAGTATATCCTGAAACTGATATATAATTGTGCAAACAAGGCTATAAATATTCTAAGTTTTGAATCACCAGCTGACAGGTTGCCAGTTGTCAGCTGTGTGTAAGTAGCGTGCAAGAAAACATAATATTATTTCCGCTGCGTAACGTTTTATACTCTGAAAAACCGGGACCAACTGTATGTCTGCACGAGGATCCGAAGGAACCTCGGCATGGTGTGTCGGAGGACAATAATGCCACCGAGACATAGAGTCATGGATGTGTGAGCATGTATTATGATTTGCATTTGGATGACCATTTGGGACTGACCGTTTGTTTGATGTTACAGATGGACTCTTAAGGATAGTTTAGTTCGCCAGTTCAGGAACTACCCTCCCTTCCAAGAAAAGAATCTTGTAATGACTTTGATGGACTACCAGGACCTATGGGAGAGAGTGAGATATCGCGGCATCACTGATGCGGAAGCGATAGGGAAGACTCTACAGTTAATACCTGACCGATGGATTGATCGGACTTTGGAGCTGATTTTCTCGCATTGTGATATTCATTCAGGCACCACCATGGACTTCCGGCGGTTTATAGCAGAGCTGATCCGGAAGGTTGCACGTGAGGGTCCACCCCCTTTTTCATCTAAGAATATCCTGACATCTGCGATAGGTGATATAATGCAACAGAGAACCCGATCAGTGCCACCTTCCCCATTTCTAGCACAGGTGATACCTCCTTCTGAGTTCCAGTCGATGGGAGCGTATGATCAGTACCAGAATACATTTGGTGGAGACGGGACCATATATGCGCCTATTTACATTTCGAGTGATTCGGAGAGAAGTAGGAGTAGATGTGCACCTGCATGGGATAAAGGAAAAGGAAAGATGGAGGAAGAAGAGGAAGAGGATATTTCTGAGAGATCCTACTTATTTATGATGTTGTTCATACTTATGTATATGTTAGTATAATAAGGATGTTATGTTATTGTTTGTTTGATGTTGATGTATCACATGAGGTGGAGCTAGAAGAAAAGACGGATAATATGTGTTATTGTACCTTCACTTTTGTCAAATATATGTATGTTTTATGTTATGTTAGTTGTTACTCTGTTCTATGAACATTGAGTTTATTGGATGATGGCGTGTTTTAGAATTTGATGCGTTGTTTTGCTAAAGGTTATCTATGTCAGTACTAATTAAATTGTGATGTTACAGAATATCCGAGACTATGGAAAATCCAGAACGTGGAAGGGGTCGTGGCCGTGGAAGAGGCCGAGGCCGAGGACGTGGAAGGGGTTGAGGAAGAGCAAATCCTCAAAATGAATTCAAAGCCCCGATAGTGGAAGAAGCCCCTATGTAACATAACTCTGAAGAGTACGAAATTCTATCGATGGAGATAGTGTTACCATGCCGGATGCATATCACCAGCCCCCACCTGAAGGAGCAACCGCTACATCATCTTTCAAGCTTGTAGAGACCTTCCGCAAGCAACAACCACCCACCTTCGACGGGACAGGAGGTCCTGCAGCTGTGGAGGACTGGGAGAGAGAATTGAAGAAAATCTTTTGGCACATGCGATGCGCAGAATCGGAAAAGGTGAAATGTATGGTTTACCAACTTAAAGGAAAAGTGGATCGATGGTGGGAGACATATGTGAAATCTCTAGCACCAGCCGAGCGACAACAGATAGGTTGGGAGAGCTTCAAGGTGGCTCTGTACGAGAAATATATCCCAAAGCAATATCGAAGGGATAGGGAGATCAAAATTTTCTTGCTAGAGCAGAGCAAGATGACTGTTGAAGAATATGACACGAAATTTGGCGAATTACTGCAGCTTGCTCCGCATCATGCGAATACACCTCAGAAGATGGTAGACAAATTCCGTGAGGGCTTAAGAGAAGATATTCGGACACAACTGTCCACCATGACAGGACTAAGTTAGTGAGAAAGGCCTTAGATATCGAAGCTTCTAAGAATAAGAAGCAATTGCCAGTTTGGAAAGTACAGGAACCACAGTCCTCTTTTCAGCCTCAGAAAAGAAAATGGGAAGAAGGACCAAGGCAATTCCACCAAGGGCAGGGTAGCTAGCAAAACTTTCCAAGGTAAAATTTTAATCAAGCCTATCCGAGGAATGAGAGACAAATGGCTCTGGGAGACTATCAAAGGAGTGCAAGTATGTCGGTGTGCAATAATTGTGGGAAAAGGCAAGGCGGAGAATGTTTTAAAAATAATCGGAAGTGCTATAATTGTGGAGGAAAGAGTCCTTTTGCTAATCAATGTTCCTCGGCTCAACTGCGTCAGAATGTGCAGAGGCCAGTAAACCAACAGTTGAGGGCGATGAGAGGAAATTGCCAGCCATGGAAAGGTACCGTTGGAAACAGAGGAGGAGGCAAGAAAGGACGAGGAAATTAGCCTCCATATCAGGAGAGAGTGCAACCCGAGTAGCCTCGAAGGGCAAGGGCGTATTCTTTGGAAGGAAACTTTGCAGGTATGGGTGTTGTTTATAATATACCTGTCATGGTATTATTTGATATTAGAGCATCGCTTTGTAGGAACTGAGTCTACAATAGGCGACATGAATCGTCATTTATTAAAACTCCGGATTCGATTTATGGATATCAAAATAAATATCATGACAAAAAGTAAATGCCCTATGCATGCTCCTATTTAATTTAATTCGTAGATTCAAAGGAATACCTGAAACTCTAACGACTGATCTACAGATCTAGATCGATGATGGCAATGAAGATGGTACAGATCTGGATCTGGAATCGATCAAAGCGATGGTGTTCCTAAAGATCTGATCTTCTGATCTGGTCCCTTGCTCGATTCGGAAATCTGGTGAGGATACGCTACCGGATCTACAGCCGCCCACTCTCTCACAATCTCTCTAGGGTTTCTTATGTGGGAAAATGAGAGATTCATCTATTTATATAGATCTGAGAATGGGCTATTAGGGTTTAATAAACCCTAATGGGCTCTGAGCAGTGTTGGGCCAAACCAGGGATCAAATGCAAATAATAAAGTGGGCCTCCTATTAATTAATTCCATGTTCAACCCAGAACATAATTAATTAATAAACATTAATTCATGCCACCAGAGAATTAATGCTGACTTACCCCTTTATTACCACGTTATTAGGAACGGGTTGCATTGACTTGGTTAATCCCCATATTTAAGGTTTCAGACATTCATTAATTAATTCAGCGTATGACAATTAGCTGTAATTAATTAATCTCTTATTATTCCTGAGTAGTACCACTCAACCCTTATCGCTTATGCTTAAATCAATGATTCAGCCTGCAGGACTTAGCATAACGAACCTCGTGAGCTTCCCAGGGAATGTCACCATCCTGAAACGGATATGGTTATCTAAATCCAGCCTGAGGAAACCCCACACAAACTGCCATCACCCAAGATGCAGATATACGAGTACATGTAAGACTCTCCACCATAGCAAGTCAAAGTGACAGTCAACTCATGTGTGCCCCTCAGCTTTCAATAGACTTTAGATCCGACCAAGTTACCGAGATCTTTACTCATTCATATGTCAAGTATAATGGTTCATCTCACTGTTGATCCTATCAATACATTGAGATGTACCGGTCACACAAAGCAGTCAAGATAAACCACTTATGGACTTGTGTGCCGCAGCCTAAACCGACAGCCAAACCAGAAACTGTCTCAGCATAACTGTTTATATCTCGCTAGGTCGAACGATCTATACAATCTTCTGTGATCTCTTACACACCGTATGATCTCCATATCGACGAGATAACTGGATGTGTTTGTTCGCATCGTATGATTGTTAATTCAGACAGGAGTTGTTTATTGCAAGTCATTAATGATTACCAGTATATCAAACATGACGTTTCCCAATATACCAATCATAATGCTTTTATGTATACAATTCCAACACACATACATTCATATCTGCCTGTGTGGAGATAATAGGACTTAAGATGGAAGAAAGTAATCATGAACTTAGCATAGCATTGTCTATAGGAGAAACAACTACCACTACTTCAGTATGCTGTGATTTAAAAATCAGATTTTACAAACATGAAATTCTAGTGACCGAATTAAGTATGATGAACATGTATGACATAGACGTGATCTTAGGAATGGATTGGTTGCTGGAAAGTAGAGCGACGATCTTGGGTCGCGAAAGGAAGTTATTATTCTATAGCTGGGAAACGATGAATCGTTTGTCTACAGGTTTAGAAGAAGGTAGCGCATGCCAGTCATCCCAGCGCTATAAGCCTTGAAGTTATTGCACAAGGCTGAGAACTAGGCGTTCTTATATCGATAGTGAGGGATTTGAAGACGTGTTTGAGAACACCAAACCCTTTAACTTATCTGAGTTTGAGCTCGAACCAGAGTTAAACTCTCTACTTTCTTCGCTAGGGTTTTCTCCAGTTTGTGAGCATTTTGGTGCCCTTTTGCGAGCTGTAGAATTTCCTTCTGCAATAGTTGCGAGAGAAAACCTCAGTTGTCCGGAAGCAATGAAGAAAATTTTAGAATCAGCTCTCCCAAACCCTAGTTCTCTTCTCATACGTATTTCAGTGTTTAATCAACAAGCTGAAACTCTTCGTAGACTTAGTTTCTATTGAACAACTCGAAGTTGAGGTAGTTCTTTGATCAGGAAATATATGGATAAAAGACATAAGAAGTGGCTCGAGCTAGTTAACGTTTATGATTTGACGACCAACTATCAACCCGGCAATGCAAATTCAGTAGCAGCTGCATTGAGCCGGAAGGAAGCAGCACAATTGGAATGTATGTTCAACAAAGAGAATGAGTGGAGTAGAGATCTGGAAAGACTTCGTCTTGAAATAGTTTCGCCTTTGGAAAGAAGAGGATGTGACGTAACTGCCTTGTGTGTAATGCCAGAACTAAGGCAGAGAATTATCAAGGTATAGAGGAGAGATGATGAGCTTGAAAAGCTACATCAGAAAGTCAAGGTGAAAGAGACGAGAGATTACAGGGAAGCATCGGATAATGTGCTGTTATTAGAGACGGAAATTACATGCAGTGTAAGAAGTCAGAGAAATTGTCAAGCTGCACGAAGTGTCAGTGACAATCACGTTTGACAGAGATTCTAAGTTTATTCCCCGATTCCGGGTCAATGCCAATGAGATTTGGGGAAACACGTCTAAATTTCAGTTTGACATTTCATCAACAGACAAATGATCAGCCTGGAAGACCATCCAAACTTTTAGGGACATGCTGCGAACAATTGTCCTAGATCGAGGGGAAATGGAGAATCAATTTTGCCACTTACCGAGTTTGTTATTAAGAATAGTTATCAGACAACGTTAAGAATGGCTCCATATGAAGTAATATGGAAGGAAGTGCCGACCACCATTTTACTAGAATAAAATAGAATAACGAAAAGTATTAGGGTCTGAAACGATTGGTGAGATGAACAAAGTTGTCAGTGAGATTCGAAATAGAATCAAAGAGGCCACATGTATCTTAGGATGATAAAGATATATTAAGGGAAGTGTTGGCTCATGATGGTACCTGATTAAGTTTTTCTTCCGCAATAAATACTGTTGCTCTAGATTCTTCAATTGAGAGTTGAAGTAAGTAAAAAAACGAAGGCTTTAGCTTAAGAAAAAGGTTTGTGGAAAGAAAATGTTGAAGTATGAATCCAAGGCTGTCGGCCTCCTTTAAAGGCATCATGAGATCAGGATTCAAGGATGAACTATGACCGTGTCTCATAAAACACTACTGTTACGTATGGAAAACGTGTGTAATGTTCCACGAGTTGCCTTGAGAAAGTATGCGTATGATCCAAAAGACAAGATTTTCTGGAAAAGTAATCATCTCGAATCCAGATTAGGATAACGAGAAAAGAAGAACTAGTATTGGAAGATCCAGAGTAAGGGGTAAAGTTTACTCCGTTGATAAATCCTGTAGAGTCGCTACAAACGAGAAGGGCGATGATGAAACTCCAAATTGAGACAAGGGATAAATACCCCGAGTTAATTAGACACCTTAGCAAATTTCGGGACGAAATTTTTGCAAGGTGGGGTGAATGTAATATCTCGGGTTTAATTAAGCTATTTTATGCTTAATTAATTTTTAAAAAGGAATATTTATTTAAGCAAATTATTTATTTTTTTGCTTTTGAAATGAAAATAAACACCCGTTGAGACACGAGGGTCAAATTCTAACTTATAATATACCGAGGAGTTCATTTCGAGGTAACCTAAGTGACCGTGTAGTCACAATTTTCAAAGGAAAGACGAGTGCAGCAAATTATTATTCAAGAATAATAATATCACATTTAAATTCATAACTTGCACTCGGGAGGTCTATTTCTTAAACCGAGCTAGGAAATGCTTGAAAATAAAATAAGGAAGGATACGAAACGATCGGTATATTTTTCTGAGACCCGAGTGGTGCTTAATTAAAAATTGAAATAAATGAAAAAATGGAAGATTTTTATCTCCGAAAATTTTAAAAATTATATGAATGAGACGGGCTCGTCGAAAGAAGCATTTTCATATAATTGATTTTTTATTTTAAACCCGAGTAAACAAATTAATGGAGAAAATTATACACGAGTTGAGGTGGGGGAATAATTTCTTAAACATGGAGATTTGGCCACGTTGCATTGTGTTGGTTTATCTTGATTGGTTGTAATGGAGGTGATTTGGAGAGGCGGTGGAGTTGATTGAAGTTGAATTTTCAAAACAAATTTTACACAATTCATTTCGTTTCTCTCTTCTTTCTTTCCAAAGCCATACACCCCCCCCCCCAGCATTTCTTCGCTGCACCATCTTCATCAACTTATTTCGACCACCGCAGTACGCCTCCGGCCAAACGATCACCACCATTGTAAAGCTTGTTGAACGAGGATTCTAAGGAGCACTAGTACGACCCGTGTTATCGAGTATTGAGGAAGATACGAGCTCGTAAAGTAATATTTTAGTACACTCGGTTCGTAATTTGGACGTCGGAGAAGCCACCACCACCACTGTGAAGAGTTTTCCAGGAAATTAAGAGATAAAGGAAATTCGGCTCAACTGCGCGATTAACGAGGACATCTTTGTTTCCGTAAGCATTACACAGGTGGGAACTATTTTCCGTATAAAGAAAATATCTTTTTGAGCTTTATGCTCAGTTTTCAAAACATGAGTGAAAATGATTTGTTTTTAACTGATTGCTATGCATAAAATGATTTGTTTTTAATTGATTTTAATTTCTTAAAATTCAAGTTAATCAATTTATTAACTGTGTAGCAGTAGCGAATGCAGAATTTTATGACAATAAAGGCTAGCTTCAATCACTTAGTAACCATATCATTTTAATTCACACCGAATATTGATGAATTCGAAATTATTTTCTAAGATTTTTATTATTTATTTACAAACAATTTTCCATTACATTAAAAATAAAATCAGTCTCTCTCTAAATACTAAGACTATAGTTTCTTTGTTTTGTATATAATTAAAGAGCTATGAAAAAGACAAACATTGATAAGAATAAATAATTTTTAAAATGAGAAAAAATAACAAAAATAGAACTATCAATTATTTTATTATAAATCAAATTATTAAAAATAATTAGAAGAAAAATAATAAAAATAGAAAATCAAATAGAAAATAACAAAAATAGAACTATCAATTATCTTTGTTATTTTTTTAAGAAAAATAACAAAAATGGAAAATCGGAAAAGTATTGGTTCGAAATATTTTGTAGATCTATCAATTACTTTATTATAAATCAAATTATGTTAACTTGAATTATGTTTGTTATTTATTACTTTCATGCTTCTTCCCCTAATTTTCGTTGATGCAACTTTTCTTTTCTTTTCTTTTCTTTTTTCTTGATTATTCTGATTATGAAGTTCGAACACATATATCTATTAAGAAATTTCAGATGGCAGTTGAGTCGACCGCCTTCATGAACCCTCGTATAATGCTGCTCATGTTTTATAATAATGACCATATTAGAGGAGGAGCTGACTATGAGCAGCGGCAGAGTAGCAGCCCCGGTCGAGAAGAAATTTTGCAATCATAGTTAGTGAGAATTGTATTATATTCAATTTAAATAAATTATTTCATCTACATGCCTTTGTCTCTTGTCATATTGGATTATTCCATCAATTAGTTTCCATAACCTCTTTATGATTATTTTTAAGATATTTAGCTGAGCGTTATTTTTTTTATAGAGGTTTTATTTTTAAATAGATATAGATAAATGATTAAATAATTTTTATATTCAAAATTGATTTTTTATTATATATTTTAATGAGATTTTTTAATTAATGCGTAAATAAAAATAATGATCAATTAATTATTAAATTATTTAAAATACCTAATATAATAAATCTAACACGAATAATTTTACTATTATGATTTTTATAATTATTCATTATGTCTTACATTGATTTTGATTTCCTTTAAAGTATACAAATTACAATTTAACAGATTAGAAATTCAATTTAATATAAATTATTTAATTATAAAATTTTATTGTGGATCTTCGGATCATATATTAGTAATTGAATTAATTATTATATGTACACAAAAAGGAGAAAATTATTAATTAGTTGTTGAAAATATAGAACATACTAAGAATGCATCTTCATATATTTATATATACCCCGGAAAATAATAGAAATGATTAAATTATTTTAGGTGGGATTTTGCCTTACATATCATAATTAATACTACTTACCTAATATATTATATTATTATATATAGTAAGTTTTTTTTGAGGGAAAAAGATTTTAGGTAAGTTTTGCCTTTTAGTATATTTAGATAAACTTTCTAAATTTAACATTATGTTAACATTTATATTATTTTTATTTGAAAATAAATAAAAATTTTATTAAAATATCATATTTACTCAAGTTAATTCTTTTCTTTAAAGATAGTCAACTACTTAATTGTAATCGTTCAAATTAAAGTTTTAAAGTATTATTATTGCACCCACAGGATATGTGGAGATTTTGATTATTTATATTGTAATATTAGATAAATAATACGAATATCTATAATTCGTAAATTACAAAATTATATGATAGTACATAAAATTTGTATATAATATATATATGCATATATATTGACTTATATTTGCTTTGATTAATTTGTAATTTTATTTTATAATTGAATTGTTAGTTTTTTAATTTGAACAATGTCTAAAAACTATTTTATTTTTTATTGGGGTATGCTATTTAAATGGGGAATGAGTATTTCGACGCGATTAAAAAACATGACCAATTAATTATAGATAATAACTTAACTACTTGCACTCCTGGATCGACACTTATATTTTATATTTTTTGATATGTTGGGTTTCACTTCATAATTTATAATTTTGTATGCTAAACAATTTTCATTTATTTTTTGTTGTGCGGAAAACTTTCTTTCTGTTATTATTGGAATACTTTCAATTTTCATCCAATTGCTTCTCTTTTTTCTCCGCCAGTTCGAAAAAAACTTTCATAACTAGTGTATAAATAAAAATTGTTTGCTACACCATTAAATTTAACTCCATACATCGGTGCATGTGTTAGGAAATTCGATAGAAATATCCTTCCTTTTATGTTATGTTTTGGTGGGTCAAAGTATGTAAAAGTCATATTAGATGAAAAATATCAAGTCCTGTATAGGATCTTTTATCGAGTTGTAAGCTGATACTAATCTGGAGACTTGACAGAACAATAAGTCTAGTACGTGCGAAAGACTCAACATGTTAAGGTAAATAGTAAATAGCCTAGAAAAACACGAGTCTAGCAGAAGTATGGATTTTTCTAAGTACGAATCTAGCAAGTATGGAATAATCAACCAAACCATACTTAACTGCAAAGGGGACCAAGCATTCTTCAAAGGGTGACGCCATCAGTATGGAGTTACAAGTATGACAGCACCAACATAGAATTCCTAGTCTAGGTCCCAGCACATGAAGACAAGAAGAAATGCATGAGGAATATATTGAAGAAGAACACACTTTAAGGATTGGAGAAGCCTTAAAGTCTGCAAGCACGAAACTTCATGTTTCACTACCTAGGACAACCAACCTGGGATTCTTCATACTTGCAAATATTATCGTTCTGACAAAAAGTCGAACCATCGCTGTCAAAGTCAGAAAAAGGCGGAGCATGCGTAGACTGTTTGAAAAAGCATCACCTACCTGCCGAACGCTACAACCAATAGAGACATTCGATTGGGCATCTTCCAATTTGTCTCTAACGGACATTTATTCAAACCTTCAAATCTCACGACTATAAATACCAGAGAAATCAATAGAAGAACTGGATGCTTTCACGATTCACGACCTACACATACGAGTTCTTAATGCAATCTGCGAACTCACACCGAGAGATTTAAATCTCACAGAGTGAGCTTACTTTCGAGGTTGTTAAGCTTTCCATGTGTCACCTAAGTGAACACGATACTCAGAATCTGAGCATTCTTGAGTTACTTCTTGGTAGTCTTTCTCTCCAAGGAAGATTACAACAGTCAAGTACGTCTTGTACTCTGACTCTTACGGGCAATCTGCCGCAGAAGTGATAGTTTATGGGGGAACTATATACACCCCATTCCAGCTACGAGGAGGCTGAGTGGTGCACCCAAACTCTGAAGAGCTGCAAAGCGAAGAACCTAGCAAGGACCAGGTGAGTGCGCTTGTGGATCGGTGGACGGGGCATTCATCGACAAGCAATAGATCATAGGAGCACCTGTAACACTTCTAAGCTTAGTGGATTACCAAACCAAAGGTCTGAAGAGTGGACGTAGGACGGTTTCGTCCGAACCACTATCAATTTGTTTCTCGCTTACTGCTTTATTTACTTCTCTGATAGCATAGTTTGATCTCATTTTGAAACCCAACACTCAAGGTTTGAGTCTATAGTAAATACTGACACTAAATCATCATCGATACAAAGTACGTGAAAGATATTTGACAAACCAAGCTGACACATCACCATCAACTTAGATACGTGCAAGTTTACCGAACAAACAACTTATTGAATTAATTCTCTTTTCCGTTGTGGTATCAGAGCGGTCAGTCCTTACAGACTGGTCATTTTGAGTCGCTTAGGACTGGTATCCATTCATTGCACATCTTTTTGTTGTTATATTCTAGCTGTTGGTCCCGGTTTATCAGAGTGTATAACGTTACGCAGCGAAAATATTGAACTTATAAGTCTAACTTGCACTCTGTCCTGCTGGTTGCTCAGCTGGCTGGCTGACTGGCTGGTCAGCTGATAGCTCAACACTTAGAATGTTTTAAGCCTAGTTTGCACAGTTATCAGTTTTCAGATATACACCAGCACTTGAGTGCTGGGTTTCAAATATAAATTTAAATACTGAAAGCAGATAAAGGCAAAGGATTTTATAGTGGTTCGATCAACTGATCTACGTCCACTCTCCAGTCGACTCACTGGAAATTCACTATAAGAGTAATCCGGTACAAAGAGTCCTACGATCTATCTCCAGCTGGTAGATGCCCGGTCTACCAGTCCACTGGATCAACCGCTCCCGGTCCTTGTCCTTCTTCAACTCTCTCAGCTGGTGGAGTGCGAGCACGTCACTTCAACCTCCACAGCTGACTGGTTGGGTGTTGAGTTCTCCCAAGAACGTAAATCCTCTACGGCAAACTGCCCGTAATAACTCAAGAGCTGGCTGGCTCTAGAGCTGCTATGTTCTTCCTCAGAAAGAGAAAGAACACCAAGCGAGGTCTGTAACTTACAAGCTGGAAGCTTGAAGTCTCGTGTTTGAATAAATCAACACACGGAAAGCCTTTTGAAAGGCCTCGAAAGTCGTATGCTTTTACTTGCTTGAGCGTAATAAATTTCAGTCTTTCGGTAGGTGGAGAGTTGGCCAAGAACATTGAATGTTGATGGATCCCAGGTATTTATAGCCGAGGGATCCCATTCAAATATTCTAGCCGTTTGGACACATCCGGAATGGTCTCTGTCCCCGCATGTCCTTCTGACGGCGGCAGGTAGGAATTTCCGGAAAGCGCCATGCTTGTGTCCGCTTTTTCTGACACAGACCTCTTTGTGTCAGAACGGCTCTATTCGTCAGTACGAGGAATCACAACTGGTGTCTTGAACTGATAGACTTTAAGGATATCCTTCCTTAAAGTCTTACTTTGTCAGTATATTCCTCAGACGAATCTTCTTTTTGTCTCTAAGACTCTGGGAGAATGAATCTTCAATTCTGCTGGTAACCTCCGACTGGTAGAGCATACTGGTGATCTTGTGCTGGCAGTCTCTGCTGGTGACTTTCCTTAGCACAATCAAGGTCTACCAATTTGTCTGGATGTTAACCCTTTCTTGGAATCTCCCATGACTGGTGGCTTCACCGCTGGTGAATAGTGTCAGCCAGAACACATATTCTGCTGGTAGGATTTGTCAGCCTCCTGCTGGTGAATCCTTCCAACTGGTGAACAGTAGCCAGTCATTAGCTCTTGACTCCATGTTGATGAACAGTGTCAGCATGGGTCTGTCAGTCGTCGGCTGGTGAAATCCTTCACCAGGTAAGAGATTCTCATGCTGATGAACAGTGTCAGCATGAGTCTTGATCAGCTACGACTTACAACTCAAAAGACCTAAACAGGACTTTACATTGAGACTAGAGCTATTCTAGAGACAGACTGACGCTGGTTGGACTTAGGATTTGATGCACCAAAACTATGATCTAGACAACAAAATCACATCATTTCTATGGGTGCTACTGAGGGAAAGGAAACTTAGCCAGATTTCCCAACACTAGCTCAGGTACAACCAAGATGAATATGATCAAGCAGCCGTCGTACAATCCAGAAAAATATGAGATGTGGAAGAAGAGGTCTTCCATCCAGCTAAAAAGTATACATCCCGAGATGATAGAGGTATTAGAAAATGGACCAATAAAGATTACAAAAACCCTTCCACATCTTGGAGATGTAGGCGCAAATCGTCGAGAAGTCATACAAAGAGTGGAGTCCAGAGGACAAAAGAAGAAATCAACTCGACTCTGTAGCTTTAGAAGCCATACTGTCTTCCTGTAGGGATTTGCTGGCGAACCGAATTGCCAAATCCAACTAAACCGGACCGTTTCATGGATATTTAGAGCAATTAAAACAATCGATATACCTAGCATGCTCCTATGAATTTAATGCAGTGGTTTTCGCGTTTGAATTCCAATCTTGATTCAACCACGCGATTCAATTAAATCTGCGGAAACAAAAATCAGCAAATCTAATTTCTCGATTTAATTAAATGAAAAAGAAGAGAAAAGAAATTTGTTCTCCAGATTAGGCCTTCAGATCTGTATCCTAATGTTGTTCAATCCTGCTACTGTTGAGGATTCCACATGACTGTGAATGTGTAGGCCAGAGTCGAAATCTCGACTCCTAAACACACCAGATGTGTCGCCCCTATCTCTCTCTCCCTAGGGTTTCGAACTGATTTGAATGTTCCTGTGGTGGCTACTAGGGTTTCTGAGAGAAACTATCTATTTATAGACCTAGGGTTTTAACCCTAATGGGCTACTGGGCCTCTTTTCAGCATATTTAATTGGGCCAGACCTGGGACCTAATACAAATAAGAAAGTGGGCCTATGGATTAATTAATTCCCATGTCCACAACCCAGGACACAATTAATTAATTAATATTAATTCTTTTTCATCATAGAATTAATACTGACCTACCCCTTTATTACCACGTTATGAGAACGGGCTGCATTTACTTGAGAATCCTCATATTTAAGGTTACCGGACATTCATTAATTAATCAGAGCTTCTGACAAGCTCTATCTACAATTAATTAATATCCTATATTTCCTGAGCAGTACCACTCAAACCTTATCACTCGTGCTTGAACTTAATCAGCCTGCGGGACTTTAGCACGATGAACATTATTGAGCTCCTCAGGGAATGTCCCCATCCTATTACTCGGATATGGTTGCCTAACTCTAGTCTCAGGTTGTTCTACAAAAACTGCTACTACCCAAGATGTGGGTATACGAGCACGTTACTCAGGCTCTCCACCATGGCAAGTCAAAGCAACAGTTAACCCGTGCTTACCCTTGAACTTTCGTTAGGGTTTGGACTAAATCAAGATCGAGATCTTGTATTCTCTGATGTCAGACAACAGAATACATCTCATTGTGGTCCAATCAATACGCAACCGAACGTATTAGCATATCAAGTAATCAAGACAAATTACTTCTTCCGACTATGTTGCAGCATACACCGACAGACTTATCCTCGTACGTTGTCTCGGTTGTGATAATATTTATATCTCACTAGGTCAAGTGATCATACTGTCTTCTGAGATGTACAACACGCAGTATGATCGTCCCTATCAGTGAGATAAGAGGATACCGTTGTTACTAACATGTAAGTTTGTTAACAAATAGGAAATACAGTTGAATGTATACTCATCGTAATAAATGCCTTATGTATACAAAACCCAACACCTCCCTACCCGGCGCCTTGGTGGAGGAAGTCATACAATACAATACTATCAAAAAAGTATGGAACTACCTTGACATGCTCTGCCGTAAACTGATCAAATGAAGCGGAACAAACTGCAAGTGTGCATCAACAAATATGAGTCGTTCCAGATGCAACCTGGAGAGACCATAAAGGAGATGGATAAAATATTCAATACCATCATCAGCAAGCTTAAGGCATTGGATAGGACATACACAAATGCAGATCTTAATGCTAAGATCCTGTCCAAAATGCTAAAGGAGGACTGGTTCGTCAAGATAACCGCGCTAAAAGAAAAGGACTTATCCAAAACGTCAACTAAGGAATTGTTCGCCCAACTAAAAGCCCATGAATGGGACATTCAAATGGTGAACAAGAATACAGCCATACGGGTAGCCAGCTCACCAAGCCATCAAGCTGAAGACGCAGCTTACTTTGTATAAAGGGATTCCAAGTGGAAGCCCAAGAAATCCTTCCACATTGACCGGCCAACTAGTCATTTGAGCTTAGTACAAGACAAATCAATGACATCTGGTTCTCAATCTAAGGAGGGAGAAAGCACGATTGCCGAGCTTGAAGAATAAATGAGATGGCTTTCCAAACTCCTCGAGAAGGCAAAAACAAAGAAGGAAGCACCTGACATAGATGAAAAAAGATTCATCAAGAGGACTCCCAGAGCATGCTTCCAATGTGGTTCCTCCGAACACCTAAAGTTCGAGTGTCCTTTTGTGGACGAGGAGGAAAGGGAAAGATAGAAAATTCTTTGAGCGTCAAGCATCAAAAGCCGTAGCACAAGCCATGCTGACAAGAATGGAGATGTCGGACATTCCCGACCATGATGAGGATTACTCATCTAAAGAAGAAGCTGACAAAGAAGCACTTCTAGCATTCCTTGTCGCAATTGGAGAAGAACTGAAGAAGATCTTGAAGCCGAAGTTGAGACAACACTCAAAGCTTCAAGTGAGCAGGTAATCATCTCACCTGTTAATATTTTGATGAATCTGTATCATATTGTTCTAACTCGGAGGAAGTCACTTTAGACATTATTGGTCCCGAAATTAGGGTGCTAAACTGTGCAGCGGAAGGTTTGTCTATGCAGCGGAAGTATTAAAAGATAGTCGCACTATTTCGTATAAACAAAGTATAGTCAGTTTAGTGTGTAGAAGACTTAAGCTTAGGTCTCAGTTTTAGTTAAGTCAGTTTCACAGCTTATACACTTCAATACTTGGACAAGTATTGAAGGTTTCAAAAGTCAGTTTGTAAAACAGAAAATAGAGCAAATATGAAAGTAAACAGTAAACAACACACAAGATTTATAGTGGTTCGGATCTCAATATCCTACATCCACTCTTCAGACCCAAGGTCTGGATATTTCACTAAGTAAATACAAGCCTTCTTACGATCTATACACAGACTAGGAAACTGACTACTATGAATATATCTCAGAAAGATATATTCACCAAAGAAGAGCTTCAGCTTTACAGCTTCAGCCTCGTGATAGGAGAAGTTAGCACGGTATAAATCGAGTTGAAGACTCAAGTCTCGTGTAAGGAAACACGAAAACTCAAGGAGTTTGTAGAGAGATCCTCTTTGTCGTGTGAAGACTTTAGGATTCTTAGCTCAGAGTTCTTTCAACCTCGTATGTTTATGTGTTGATCATTAACCATTAGAGATTGAGTTGCAGACCCTTTTATAGCGGATTTTCTCAAGGAATTTTGAATTTCTGCCCGTTAGACACATAAATCCAGACGTTAGACTCATGGAAGATATGTTCAATCGTAGCCCATGCCTTAGGTTTGCGACCTACTCTACTCTGCTGTGTTAGTCTACCATACACCAACTTTATGTCAGACTAAGTTCTCAGTTTAAGGAAATCAGGTTTGGATGACCTCGTACTGACTTACACTTGGGCATATTTAAATGCCTAAGTCTGACTGAGCTTCGATATCTTTCAAATAGCTCGATCTTTGAAGGTAGAGGCTCTCATACTGACTTTCCAAAGTTAGTACAGCTTAGCCCTCATACTAACTTCCCTAGGTCAGTATGGTAGACCCTCATACTGACTGTCTACATTCAGTATGGAAAATGCCCTCATACTAATTTATCCGGATCAATATGGAAAACCCTCATAGTGACTTCTCCTTAGTCAGTACGGGGAAGCCCTCATACTGACTTCTCCTAGTCAGACCTTATACTGAGTGCTCCATCTCAGTTTTAGGTTAAGGTCGTACTTGGTAAAAACTAAGTTTCAGGCATGTAAGTAGTCAGTTCTCGAGCATTTTCCTTTTCTCGATCTTCAACCTAAGTTCTATTACAACTCAATTCAATCCTATACAAGGATTACAGATTAGAACTCTAGACTCTGAAAATTTGACTAAGATGGCTTACAATCTTTGACCCATCAAAACACAAAAAGTAAGGAAGGATTTCTCTAACAAAAATCCTAACAGACATTTTATAGCATGAATTTCAAAAAATTTATGATATCAAAAATGTCTTAGCTGGCGAAAATACCTCACTTAAATCACAAATATTTGTTTTGACCAAGGAAATTGCAAAATCGAGGTCTATTAGTGAGGAGCTAGCAAAATTAAAGAAAGAACACTCAGCACTCTTTAAAAAACTTCAAGATTTAAAATCTGAGTGTAAATCCTTGAGTTCAACCATCCTTGAGCAAGATGAAAAACTTTGCTTCTTTAAGAAAGGCTCAAGAGGGCTCGATGAAGTCATGCAAAGCATGAGAGAGCCTACAAATAAGTCAGGATTAGGGTACGAAAATGACTTGAACAGTGAAAACCCTGCACTTACTGTACTAAGAGACCCATCATTTTTACAAAAGAAAACCTTAGTACACAGTATGATTAAAGTGGTCAAGGGGTAGCAGTTAAAGAGCCACTTGATACTGGCAATGCTAAAGGTTGGTCAACCAACAACCCAAAACTGACTGATCACAATGAGAAAAACAAATCCAAGTTAAAAGGTAAGCTGATTAAATAGAATAACCCTAAGCTGACTAAATCTCATACTGATAGGAAGTCAATACAGCCTCAAAAGTTAAACAAGCAGTACGTTCCCCACTACAAGAAAGTCAGCTTACTTGACCTGTTCAGCCAAGCAGTCAGTACACTCTGCGAGGAAGCTGAACACCTGATGGAGCCCAAGTAGCAGCGGTGACAGACGATCCAATCTACATTCCGATTGGGCCGATGACTAGAGCTCGAGCAAGGACTTTGAGGGCTGAATTGAGTTTGTTGATTAAAGACATTTGGGCTTCAAATTTTTACAAGGATTCGATGGTGTTGGAAAAATTAAACGAAGGCCCAAAAATTATTAATTTAATTATGTGTAATGATTAGGCTTATTTTAATTTATTCAGTTATTTTCGGCCAGCAGGTTTAGGCCTTGTTTAATTAAATTTTGAATTTATTCCTTTAATTTTCAAAATGAGTTACCTTATTAGTTAAGGATTTGAGTTGCCTATATATAGGCCTTGTTATTGAACAATTTATTCAGTTTTCAGATTTTAATAAAAATTGTGAGGTTTTCTCCTTTAATTTCTGAACGCTCGATATTTTTGAAACTCTTTATTATCCATAGGGTTTCAATCTCGACTAATCAATTGGACAGTCATATCCGTTGGTGGTGTCTTCGAATTATATCCTTCGTTGTTAGATCAATTCGCTTCTTGGGTCTTAGGAGATTTATTCTTAACTATGGTACTTGAAGGTTTTCGAATCCAAAGGTGTTGGATCCTTCCATCGTAACAACTTCAATTTGCTTCCGTGTTGTGTTTGAGTCAATTCGTCCGAGTTGTTGGGATGTGATCTAAACCCTCCGGCGAGGAACGTATCAACACCCAACTCGATCAGCATATCGCCCGGGGAACCAAATCTCAAACCTTGAGAGGAATAATATACCAAGTAGGGGGAAGACCTACTTGAAGCCAGAGCCAAATCACGATTTCTATTTAAAGGCTATGAAGGCTAACCATGGTGGTTCACACTTATACAACAAGTTGCCACCAAAGTTTTCACATCCGGAACACAGATTTCGAGGTTCTCAAAAGAAGCATAATTTCAAGAGAATCCCACACACTGCCACACAATCCCAATTAGAGTTGGCCATTTGGAACCGGAACCGCACCTGAATCGGCCCGGCGATTCACGGTTCCAAACTGAAACCGTCAAAAACGGTTCGGAACCGGTACCAGAACCATTTTTCGACGGGCCGTTTCAGGTTCAAGGTTTTAACCGGAACCGTCGGTTCCGAACCGTCGGAAAGAAATTAAATCAAAAACAAAAAGAAAAAACAGTTCCGAACCGGCGGTTCTGGTTCCGAACCATTGAACCGGCAAGATAAATTTTTGAAAATTTGAAAATTGATGAATCAGAGAGCGCCACGTGTCTCTGAAAAAAAAAACTTAAAAAAATATTCATCGAACCGCTGGTTCCGAACCAGAACCGTGGGGAACCGGAACCACCGGTTCTAGTTTGGAACCGAAACCGTAACCATTTTTACAAGGGCCGGTTCCGGTTCCACCTTTCTGGAACCGCCGAACCGGTGGTTTCGAACTGGAACCGGCCCAGAACCGGCCCGTGGCCACCTCTAATCCCAATCCAAAAACATGAAGGACTAATTTATTTGTGTGTAGGCAACTAGTGAGGTGAGATGTTCAAGAAAATCTTAATATTTTATACATCGATAAGTATATGTACGAATTCTCTCGTCTTTGCATCGAGCAAGATGGGTCTACCTAGCTGGTCATAATTCCAAGTAGTCATCCTACCACAATTTTCTCATTTTTCATTAATATTCGAATTCATTAATATTCGAATTCATAATCTATTGAATACAAATAAAACACTTAAATATTTGCAGCCCAATTTAAGGATATTAAAACTTTTTTCAGACATTTAAACTGTTGGCGATTTAATTCATTTATTTTTCTTCTTTTTCATTTTCATTGAATTAATATATAAACATAACAATTTTAATTCTATTATTATGTTATTCAAATCTCATTTTCATTGATTAGATTTTCCAGGATGTTTTCATTCAAATCTCTCAAGTCATAGATTTGATAATCAAATTATTTCTTTAACATTTTATTCCATTTCATTCTCCGAATTTAAAATATCATGTACATATGCACATGTTTAAATACCAAAAAGTCGTATTTTATTTTAATAATAATATATGTAAAACTGATATAATCATTATAGTATGAATGAATTAAATGCTTTCATTGAATATTAATTTCATAAAAGAAAAAATACATAAGCTGCGTTATATTATTATGCTGCTCCAGATTTATATAGAATACAAACAAAATCTTTCTATGAATCCCAGTAAAACACATAGGCTATGTGCACTAATCCAAACTCACTCACTCAACAAATATTGTTGAAGAATCAAACAATGGAGAATACCAGAAAAAACTTACTAAGTCCACAACTTCAAAAATGACGAGATAATGGCCTTAACGATTGCCAGGAGGGGATTAATTTCAGGTTGAGATGATTTCTTTGCTGTGCCGTCCCAAGTTTTGCTGAGCCCAAAAACAAGAAATCGAAAATGGTCAGGAAATCTCTAAGGATTAACACAGATTGGGGGGATGCTAAGAGTGTATGACTTACAGATTGATTCTGTCAAGAGTCGGATTGTTCACATTTGCAACACTGCTATTTTCTGGATCATCAAGTTTTCCTCCAACTGCCGTACAGTCCTCAAAAATGAATGTTTCGGTAAAACTGCTGGCCTGCGGGTGAAGGGTTGCATGATTGACATTAGAGACACAACCCTCAAGATTTAGCAAACAATCAATGACACATTGGCATATAAAGAGGGAAGCATATAGTTTGCTGTGACACACTTCCTCCCATATATATTTTTCTTGAAAACATTATAGATTTTTTTTATATTAAAAAAAAGTCAACTCGACATTGCTATTATTCATGACAAGAATAAGGAAATGCCACATCAAATATGATTCTGTATAGTATGAAGACACTAGTAATAATAAATTGTATAAGGAAAACACAGGAACATTACACATCATAACATCATTTGACTTGGGATTCTTAAACTAATATAAACATACCTTAGATCCATTAGGCAAGGAAACCTTGGTTCTAAGCTCTGAGACGTCACCAGCATCGAGTACACTGGGTTTGGATGCTGATGGATGTTTAACATCTTCAGGGACATGAAGATGCAGCACAGCTGTCTCATCCGTGTTTTCACCACTCAGTTCCACTGTCGAATGTGGAAGCTCTTTGTCACCTTTCTCACCAGCAAAGCTTGAATTACTCTGAATAGATGTTTTATTATCAAGCTGTATTCCCTTATCATCTAATGTTTCAGCTGCCTCCTGTAGTTCACAAGACTCTGCCAATATGTTGTTAATTGTTATAGGTACAGGCCTTAATGGAAATGTTTCCACCACTATATCAGAGTTTGTATGAGATTGTATAGCTGGTGATGTTTCGACATTTTGAGTCTCAAGCTTCTTTCGAACCAGAGTCTCCATTACTATGGGCTCAGTATAAATTATTCTTTGCCCAAATTCTTTGGCCATATCAATTGTCTGAGGTTTATCTAGTATGCCTCCATCGACCACCTCAAAGCCATTCACATTATTTCCCTCAAACTTGTGGCTAACCGATTGAGGAAAATTTGAGACCTCTTCAGTGGTTTTATCTTGATAATGACCAGGTACACGATGGCTTTCACTTGTTCCATTTGAGCCTTCATCTTCATCAACCAACTTGCATCCTCCGATAGTTTCTTCTTCATTCAATTCGAAGGAGTATGATTCATGAGAAGTCGAAATCTTTTCTATACTTGGAAATTGAGATTTTTCGGGCATGCTATGCGTTACAACATCATCGCTATCTGGCACTGTTAAATCAATAAGCGGTTCCATAGAGATAGATCCTAATGGATGCTGTTCCAGATATCCAGAAAGGTTATTTTCTTCAAAAGACACTTTTGGAGGAGCTAAGATTCGATTTTCTTGAATAATCTCTCGAACAATCTCTCGGACTGTATAGAAAGAACCACCCACTTCTTTATGTGTAAGGTTGAGGGATGGAAAATTTCCTCCATTTGAAATCTGATATCTGAAAGCAGTAATATACGTGATCAAGATGGTGGGCATACAAGACAACTTGGCACATAGGATAGGAGACATGGGAGAAAAATGGAATCAAACTACAGTCTAATAAAAGTAAAAACTTTTGAAATATGGTTTGATACTCTTAGGTCTCCCCAAAAATAACAATAGCTATAAATTTTGGCAGATCATGCTATACCACAAGAGTTCTCCTCAAAAAAAAAAAAAGGTCAACTACGGCTCCTAGAGTAGGCACTGAGCATATATTTGATTTTTCTTAAATAATTTATTCTATGGAACTGGTTTTTCTACATCTAATAGCAAATAGCAGATAAGTAATAAAACCAATCCATGAATTGAGATATACTGGAAAGTTTATTCTACTAATAACTACAGAACAGAAAAAGCAATAAGACAGTTTCAAATGTTTATTTTATGAGAGAACAATTAATAACACATAAATAAGATCCCCTACCTTCTAAAAAATAAAAATAATATGAAAGTAAAACTTCACTTAAGATATCAAACAAATTAGCACATAGTTTTGAGTATGTTTAGTTTTCTCACCGATGATGATGTATTTTAAGAGTGAAGTGGCCATCATTACCATTCAGATTTCACAAGCATACAATTTTCTTGGCAGAGAAGCTTTGACATAAACCACATTTCAAATCATCATCAAGGGTTCTTTAGTAGTTTTGAAGAATTAAGAAAATGCAAAAATGTCTAAACCAACACTTGATAAAACCAAGGGTGTATATATAAAGGAAGAAAATACAGTCATATTACTTCTGTATGAAAGATTCAATCATTGATTTCCTTTCCTCTTTTGATCGTCTGATTCTCGACTTCCTCCCACCTGTGTCACTGCTAGAGGCAAGGGCGAATGCTTTCCCAGCCCAGCCAACCTTGCTGGAATGCATGTCTTAGATATGGACAGCAGAGACAATGCAAAATCTGAAGAAAGCAAAAGTCTTGTTATCTTTACATGAGGACACAATCAATATACATGATAGAAGACAGAGAGAATGGAGAGCTAATTGGGGGGAAATCGTTTGGGGAAGTGAGTGCCAGCTGGAGGGGGGGGGGTGAGTCAGTAGAAGGTTCTAGAGTGGGGAGTATTATTCCGTTAGAATAGCAGTAGTTAAATAAGAGTGAGAAAGGGAGAGAGGGTATCTGGGGTATTCAGAAATTAGGCAGCTTCTAGTTGAGGGCCCCCTTGGAGGATTAGGGCCTCTTCGGAAGAGTGTTATCAGGTTTCTTGTATTTTCAGTCTTCATCTTTAATAAAAGTGGTAATCCATCTTTCGGTTCTATTAGTACACGTACACAATTACACTCAACAATTACATAAAGGAAAATAAATCTGCATGCCACCAACAGCAAACAGTCATATGAGAACAACATAAAAAAAGAAGACATAACCCAAATGACATGTTTAGTGGGGCAGATAAACATATTCCTAAAGATGCTTTATTCCAATATACAATTGAGCAAGTCGGAGAAAGAAAAAAAAAATACATTAGAGAAAATGTACATGTACATGAGTACATTATATCAAGCGCTCATGTTTCAACATTATAAGGCTAGCAGGGAAATCTGTCATAAGCAGAAAAGGAAACAATAGGTCACAAAGCTTCCAAACTGAACTAGAGGAGCAGATAAACTAATTTATTCCAGCGCTCTGCTTTCAAGAAAATCAAGACAACATCAACGCCTCTAACATTAGTAACTCCGAGCCCTTTTTGCCGAGATTGTCATAAACTAAAATCCTCAGCAATCAATGAACAAACGAAATGTCAATAATCTAAACAAAAAACAAAATAAACGAAACCGCAAAAAAAAAAAAAAAAAAAAGAAACCGAATGAATAAATTGCAGAAAATAAACAAAAACCAACTACACAGTATGTGAAGATCGATATACAGAAAAAACGAAAATTGAATCAAATAACGAGAAAAACTAAACAAATAGAGCGGGAGAAAGTCGGCAACCAAATTAAGAAAAAAAGAACCTCAAAGTTGGCACTTTTTCTTCAGCACAACACTCGTACACGCATTTTCACAAAGACAATCCAACGAGAAGGAAAAACTAAAACAACAAATCACCCAAAGAACAGAAGTTATCAAGAAAATAACGAAGAAAAACAAGACAAAGAAAAATGAGCTACCGAGATGCACGAGTTTCAAGAAAATTAGAGTTCAGAACTGTGTAAACTCATGAAAATTGCAGTTCAAGTAAATTTACCAAGGAATGAGGGAGGGAGCTGGTTCTGCAAAAATGGGGGGATTGGAGTGTGTGTAAAATTATAAACCCTACTAACTTTCTTCTTTTTTTTTTTTTTAATAGAATACATTAATAAATTGATAAATGACTCTTAAATTACTTAGGCTTCTCTAATTTTATTTTTATTTTAAAAAAAATTGGCGGATTGATGGACACGTAGCTGAATATAAAATTTTCAGAATGTTTTATGAAGAAAAACAGCTTGTCGATTTCGCGATCCAAAAAATAATTAAAATTTAGTAGAGGATTTAAAGAGTATTGAGTTAAGAATTTTTAAAAGAATTTTAATTTGGTTTAAACACAGTTCGATTCAAGGGCAATTTTAGGATTGGGGGCGTCCGATCGAAGGTTCAAAATATTTTTCATTACATATACATATGTATATATATATAGGGGCTGATCTGGTGACAATAGATTTTATCATAAAAAATAAGAATAAATCTGGTTCATAGATTTGACAACATCAACGATCCAGATAACATAAAAGCTTCAACAAATTAAAGGACAACATAGTTATTACGAATAATGAACGAACTTCAGTTGTGTTCATTTTATTTACTATATACTTCATTTTATCTGTAATCTACTTCATTAAATTCACAAAGATTTGTTATTTGAAGTTATACTTCATCTAACAGTCATTGTATTGTTCGTATGATTCGTTATATCTATTGAAATATTCATTTTAGATATTAAATTACGCATTATGATGTGAGATTCTTTTGTTAATCTTCACTTAGGTTTTGCACACATTTTCATATGTTTAATTAACTATCTAATAGTTTTCTCTTTCCTTGGCATCTTCAAACATATTATTTTTCATTGATGAATTGTTATAGTTAGCAATTGAGTCATCCAAATAGTTTATGAAATTTATCCAATACTCTAAATTTTTCATTTTGTAAGGCTTCATCGTATCAGCACAATCTAGTATAAATGAACATGAGAACAAATAAAATGAACAACATGTTACTAAAAATGAAATCAATAAAAATGAATAATCGGAGTTCACTAAAAATGAAACTGTAATACCAAATAATGAATAACACAACACTACAGATGAATAATAAAAAAGTAAAAATGAGAGACTTTAAAAACTGTTTGAAATAAAAATTCTCAAAAAAATATATCAAAAACAGTCTGTAACTTATCGCGAAACTATAACAGCAAAAGAAATATGAATTTAGAAAGTGCGAAAATTTTTAATCTACCCTTCAGAACCAACACCCATGATTCATGAAGGAGTAGAACGAGAGGAGATGGATTGATAGGGGGATTGGTAATAACAACAGATCAGATCCGATCGTCAAAAATCATATATATGAATTAATGAGGATAAAACGAAGACGAAGATAAATTAATATTGAGAAATATCAAAACTTATTCAACATGATAATTGAAATCTCATGAAAAATCGAAAAGAAAAGGAATTACGTATCCAAATCGCGTGAAAGAAGGAAACAAAAAATTCATTTATTTGAGGAAGATACCATAATTAAAACAGGTTAATGACAAAGATACCCTTAAATATGTAATAATGAAGTACGCGGAGGATAAAATGAAAATGAAAAATATTAAAGCATGACCGCAAATTTTATGCAATCAATGACTGAGATTTATTCTCATTTCTGACATTAACATCTATTCTCATATAATCTAACCTCTCTCTCTCAAAATAAAATTAAGAGAACATATTATAAAGTTGGCAAAAACTTACGTTAGGCAGGCTTAAACGGTTTAGGCGGGTTTTATCCTACTCAAATGGGTTGATCCATCTCAAATAGAATTTATTAATTCCAATTAGGGTATATTATATGGGTTTGGACTTGGATTAATAGATAAAACCCGCCTAAATCGTTTAGGCCTGCCTAACCCAAGACCTTCCCTATAAAATTTTGTAAACAGGCCTACACTGTATAGAAAAAGAGTAGATTTGTGGGGTTAAGGTCTAAAGATTGAAGTAGTGGCCCAATTTTATTTTTCAAAAATTTTACAAATAACTTCAGGCTGCACTAACAAAAATATAATAACAACATCAGACTGCAATAAGTAAAAAAAATTCAATTAAGTCAATTTATTTTCAATATCTATATTGACACTCAACATGTCGATGCCCAATTTTATTTTCAAATATTTTACAAATAACATCATGTTGCACTAATTAAAAAAAAATCAATTAAACCAATTCCTTTTTATATGAGTAGAGTGGAAATAGGCCAAACTAATCTTTCTTAGGTTTGGACTATTTCATAAAAAAAGTTAGGTTTTGATTTATTTAAAAGTCTATATAGTTAATAGACTTAGGCATCCGATTAAGCTTTTCAAACTTAACAGGTCGACCTACTTAAATAATATATTATATAATAATTAAATATATTCATTATGTAATATTAAATATTGAATTTAAATTTTAGTACAATTTTAATATTTGTACTAGTAATTGATATTCAATTTAAAAAAAAAATATTATTCTATCACTAAAATTAAATATATTTTTTATTTATTTCTTCATATAATATTTCATAATTCGAATAAATAGGCTCTTTTGTTAGTTGTTTATATCATTTTAATGTCATAATTTTTAGTTCTAAAATATTGTGTAGATAATATTTATATAAATTAAATAAAAATAAACAATCAAGAATTTCAATTTATAAAATTAAATAAGTTATTTATAATTTAAAAGTAAAAATATATTTTAAATTATTAAATGGACCTTGAGTAGGCTAAAAGTCCGGCCTATATTACTAAAAAAGTCAGGCATAGACCTTTATAAAAGTTTTTGATAGTTAATAGGTCAGATTTAGGCCTATTGAATTTTTCGCAGGCCCAGACCTACTGGAGCAAAGCATAGTCTAACCCGACCTACTTTTACCCCTATATATGAGGCAAAATCTGAAATAAACATTTTGTTATTTGAAATGTAAAAAATATCAAACCTTATAAAGAAGTGTAAAAAATAACATGAGTACCTTTTTCCAGTACTTTTTAGTTAAAATCTGAAAATTGAAATGTAGGTAGCTGTTGGTCCTCGATCAAAGTGTTTATATATGCAGCGGAAGTATTAATGATGTATTGCACTTATCTTGCTTAGGTGGCGACTTAGCAAGTGTTTATCAAATGTATTTTAGATCTAATATTGTTAGATTAATTGCAGATTATACTACAACACTTGATGTGTTGAGTTTTAAACCAAGGTGAGGGACCAAGTTGAGAGGTTAGAAATACCATCAAGAAGCTAAGGAAGGAGATAAAATCAAAGGACTTCAGGGGTGAGTTCCTTTTGTGACCTAGAACTTCAATCTTTTACTTGAGGAGTTTAAGTTCTTCCATCTTTGAAATCAAGCATGAGATGTGCTAGATAAGCATGATTTGGAAAGATATACATGTATATATGTGACCATAGAATGATGATCGATGAACCATTTAAGGGTCTCAACATGAAGTAAAATGAGCTCATAGCATGATAGAACCCGTTTTTGTACACTTTGTGAATAATTATGCATGTTGCTAAAATCCCCTGCAATCTTGCCGAAAAGTTTGATCATGGCAGACAGGGAAAAAGAACTTAGGTCAAGCTGATTTTCGTATATGTCATACTTTAAGATGTTAAGAGTATTTTCCAGTTGGTTTCACTCAAAAATGTTAAGTGGTTTGAAAGATAAATGCCTTACAAAATCAAGTATCGTTCTATGGCAGTCTGCCTTGTTGGTGTTGTGCAGAAAAATGTAATCATCTTTTGCAGTTGAAAATTTATATGCTTAAATTAGTCTCACTTAGGAGTATCTCTGTGAAATTTCAGATCAAAAGACCTTGTATTAAGGTCGTGGTGAATTTTTCAAATCAGACCCCTGTTTCTCAACACATTCAGACCCCCATAAATGATTAAACTCTCCCGACCTAACCATAACACATTTTAGAGATCCGTCAATTGAAGAACGAACCTCAATGAGTATATTATGACAATATAGAGTATGAGCATGATAGGATTAATGAACATTAAGTTATGGTTTTTGGTTGCTCTCTGTGCAAAGCTGAAAGTTAGCAAAATTTCTAAGTATGAGGATTTATTTCTTAAGTATACATCTATGATCTAATGAGGCATCGTAGGATCATTAAATATGTTATAACTGGTATGAGTGCCTATTAATCTTTTCTGAATTTAAGTGATTGAGCCGTATGAAGTTACATAATTACATGTTTGCAAACTTGATAAGAGCAATGAATATGAGCAAGTTTCATTTATACAAGCATGCTAATCAAATGAAATGAGTTAAATAGATTGTTGAGTTGATTATGATGTATGATTTGAATTGAAAACCTAGTAACTAAATGTTAAAATCTAGGTGTTGTTCATTTGGGATATAAGGCATCCACTAGTGGAACAAAGTGAGCCGAGCATTTATCGAATAAGGTGAGCACTATTTTCCAATAAAGTGAAAACAAATAACGGTTTGATTTCGAGCTTCGAGCTCAAATGATGAAATGAAAAGCATGTTTTTATTTTAAAGTTTATGTCATTGCCTAAATGTTTTATGCTTATCTATCTGTCCTTTAAGTTGGAGGATCTCCACTTAGGGAAGAACATGTGACACAGTAGTGTGCATGTTTAATTGTAACAATCATTTCCTGGTAGTGAAAAAGATGTCATTGATTAGTGCACTGTGATGTCGGCACGTTAAGGTAGCACCTTATTGTGAATGTGCATCGTGACCGGTGTAGGTGGCCACCTCCCGGATCACACTTGTTTGCAGATAGTATAACATGTGAATTGAAAATGATTGCGCAATCAGAAAGATAAATGGTTTTGGCACGATGGGAGAAATTTTCAAAAGTAAAACCCCATGCGTGGCCGTAATATAAAGGCATGACATAAAACCAATTGTTATATTTTTTAGCATGTGTCCACTGGGTACTTTCAAGTACTTAACCCTGTATATTATTTCTAAAATATGCAGATTGATGGTGGTGACGACGGCGAACGAGTTTGCTTGGCAATGACTCTCCTCTTTTTGTAAAAGATAGAACTTAGAGAATGCATCTTCATATGTATTCTCCTTTTTTAAACTTTTCGCTGCTAGCAAAACTCTTATCTTCTGCTTACTTTTTGATGAGAATCTGAATCTTGTTGTCCGAAGAGCCTCGATCCCTCTTCGAAGAGGCGCCTTTTGATTATCCTTGTGTTTGGATGTCTTATTCTGTTTAGAATCATGATATCCATTCTCCCAAACACACCTGTCACGTATTTCTCCCTGATGCGCTTCATGAAATATCATTTATTTAAATCGGGTCGTGACACAGAATATGTCCCAAGAAGCCAACCAAGTCATTACACATCATAAAGACACCCCAAAATTAATTGATGTGGATGAAATCAACTTATTAAGATCATAGCTGGATACTTAAGATCTGAATTTTGTTGCTAGCAAAATACATTTTTCACTCTAATAGTGCAAAGCTTGTCAATATCTTCTGGAGTCTGTCAAAAAGGCCAATAAAGTTGAAATTTGGTAAGAACATCCAACTCTTCCAACATAAGACATCAAATGTTCCATTTACCTGCAGGCATGAACCCACAATTAGGTCCGGACGAATGAAGTTGTAGTTCATTCCAAGTTCATGTCTATAGGTTAAAACTGTTATTGGAATTTAGATTAGACGAATAAC
Source organism: Plectranthus barbatus (assembly GCA_026898455.1). NCBI lineage: Eukaryota > Viridiplantae > Streptophyta > Magnoliopsida > Lamiales > Lamiaceae > Plectranthus > Plectranthus barbatus. The sequence continues at coordinate 220,079 of JAPKLW010001071.1, read as the reverse complement.
AAGAAAAGGAGGATAAAAGAATATTAAAACTGATAAGAAAAAATAAATCATAAGTAAAATTCATAAAAAGGTAAGTTAACAAAGCCATGTGGTAAATAGATCAAGGAAACCTCATAATCCAATAAATGCAATAATTTCATGCAGCAGATCCAACTTCTCTAGACAACAAACAGTAACTTAGAATGTATAAGACAACAAATAGCATTTATCTTCATCCAAGGCTTTGAAAGATTTGTAGGTAAGACACCCTTTATCATATCAAGGCTGAGCATACCAGCTCCCATAGTTGCAGTCATGTCATGATTGTATGTGTCCGATTTCTCTCCGATTTTTGACACCTCATTTTGCATACTGGGAACAGAACCAGGTGCTGCCTAAGATTTTAGCAAAATAGAAAATAAGCAAAGTAAAAATTTCACTGATAAAAAAAGCTCAGAACTCATATGACAAGTATACAAATTATATTATGTAGATTAATATACATGTATTCAAGAAACAGAAGGGAGACCGATGTGCTCAGTCTAATATAGAAATTCCAAACACGTAAAGAAAATACTAATCTCCTAAACTAGACACCACATTCTTACCTCGGCAACGACGATGAATCTTCGAGATAAACCAGATGGGTTCTAGAAGTCAGCCACATCATGCAACGTAACTAACTCCATGCAGGCGTAACAAACTTAGATATTTTGAGTTAGTTACATCTAGAACTTTCTCACTCGTGTATATAAACAAGAAGCATTGTATTGAGACGTTTTGATTCGGATAAAATAAAACATGATATTTTCTCTCTAATTCCTCCGCAAGTTATCTTTTCTGTAAGATTTCACATGGTACCAATTGCCAGTAGATTTTTCTAATTGCCTCCGTCAATGGCTGCCGCTGCCGCCGTCACCGTCGATGATGTTTTTTATGAAGAGCAGATGTTCCTTCATGGCTCCGATCATCCCGATATGGCTCTCGTCTTATTTGCGCTTACTGATGCGAATTATCGCATGTGGCGTATTGCGGCAGTCACGGCATTAACCTCTAAAGATAAGCTTGGCATTATTAATGGATCATGTGTTCGTCCAGCATCTACTTCGAAGTACTTTCGTCGTTGGCACAAGGTTGATAGTATGGTTCTCTCTTGGCTGAAATCATCCATTTCCAAAGATCTCGTGAATCAATTCACATATATTAGTTTGGCTTCTATTCTCTGGAAGGAACTTGAGGATCGTTTTAATGTTACTAATCTATTTTTGCTTTATCAACTCAAACGTGACATCGTTACAATGCATCAGGATGGATCTGGTGTTACTGATTATTACGGAAAACTGAAGGATCTTATTGATCAGCTTGAAGCTTTGCAGCCTGGTTTGGATTATGAAAGCATTTTATTCAAATATTCAGGCAAGTTTGATGACTTTATTCTTGGTGCTCGATCTGCATTAGTAGATGCCATGGCGGTGTTTGATGAAATGCGCATGGAGGATCGTGCGATGGAGTTTTTACTTGGCCTCAGTGATGTCTTCTCCATAGAAAAGAATCAAGTGCTACTCACTGAGCCCTTACCGCACATCAACAAGGTTTATTCCATGATGATTAAGGCGGAGCAAAATTGTCATATTTCTGAAACATATCACGTTGGTTCTTAGAATACAGCGATGCACGTAAAACACTCTCCTCACTGGTCTCGTGGTTCATTTCGTCCTCGCCAGTTTCAGCGTCGTGATTATTCTTCTTTGTCATGCACTCATTGTAAACGTGTTGGTCACACATGCAGTTGATAAATGCTTCAAGCTTGTTGGTTTTCCTGATTGGGTTGATCCAAACAAACGGCAAAATCCTCCTATTGCTGCTATGGTTTCTGAGAGTCCTTTGGCGTGGGATGAAACCCTACCTGTCATTAATGCTTCCAAATTTGATGATGCTGAAGTTGTAAATGTCGCTTTTCTCCCAGATTTTGCAGGTATATCTCTTTCCGCTTGTTTTAGTTCCATGCTTGATGAATACATTGAATTAGGCTCATTGATAGTAGATACTGGGGCTACGAGTCATATGTGCACTAGCTTAGGATTGTTACTCACACCTAAACAACTCCATATTCCTATACAAGTATATCTTCCTGATGGGAGTGTACAAAATGTTTCCTATACAGGTAGCTCTCAATTATCTCCCAATCTCACCTTACTCTTTGTACTGTACCTTCCATCCTTCAAATTCAATCTGATTTCTGTACGAAAAGCCTCACGCGACTCACAAATCTGTTTCAAATTCTTTAATACTTGCTGCTTGTTGCAGGACCTTAGAAACAACTCTATAATTGCTGCTGAGTTGATGGTCAAGAACCTATACATCATCAATGCCAAGTCATTTTCACCCTCAATCATTCAATCATCTCAACACAAATATGCTTCGCATTTTCTTTCTCATTCAGCAAATATCTCATGTAATATCTCTCTTGATGTATCATTGTGGCATTCCAGATTGGGCCACCCTTCTAATAAAGTTTTGGCACATTTAAAGTCTTGTGTTCCCATCTCTTCAAACTCTACATTTCATGACTGTGATATTTGTGTTAAAGCCAAACAACATCCTGCCTCTTTCACTCACAGTACTACAACTACTACTGCTTGTTTTGATCTACTTCATGTTGATCTCTGGGGTCCTTTTCCATATTTCTTCTAGATCTGGGGCTCGTTTTTTCATTACCTTGGTTGATGATTTCAGTAGATGCACTTGGACATTGCTAATTGTTGGAGAGTGGGTATAAATTAGAGTTATTTATGATTGATTTGTTGGGATTGTATACAGAAAGCATAAATGATTAAGTGTTTGTATACTGGCCTTCATTTATGTGTTACATCAACAATTCTCGCTATCTGATAAATGTGAACATACAACGAACTATAATATCCTTTTATCTCGTAGATAGGGATGACCATATGGTGTGTAGAAGATCACAGAGGATCATATGGTTCGTTTGACCTAGCGAGATATAAATAGTATCACAGCTGAGACGGTCCCTGGATAGGCTGTCGGTCTAAGCTGCGGCACATCGGTTTATAAGTGGGCTTATCCTAGCTACTTGATGTGTCGGTACATGTTTATGTATTGATGGGATCAACAGTGGGATGTGCCATTCTCATTGACATATGAATGAGCCAGATCCCTAACATACTTCCTATGTCTTAAACCTAACTGAAGGATAAGGGGCACACACAGATTGACCTCACTTTGATTTACCATGGTGGCGAGTCTTACATGTACTCTTATACCCGTATTTTGGGTGTTGGCAATTTGTGTGTGGCCTGCTTAGTCTGGACGTTTAGGTAAGCATATCCATTTCAGGATGGTGACATTCCCTGATGAGCTCACAAGGTTCTTTATGCTAAGTCCTGCAGGCTGAATGATTTGTTCAAGCATAAGAGAAAAGGGGTGAGTGGTACTAATCAGGAAATAAGATATTAATTAATTGTGGTTAATTGTCATAGACCAAATTAATTAATGAATGTCTAAAACCTTAAATATGTGGATCATGTTAGTTTAATGCAACCCGTTCCTAATAACGTGGTAATAAAGGGGCGAGTCAACATTGTTACCGTGGTGAAGGTTAAAACAATGTTTTATTAATTAATTATGTTCTGGGTTGAACAAGGAAGGATTAATTAATAAAGAGGGCCCACATTATTATTTGCATTTGATCCCTGGTCTGCCCCACACACTGCTCAAGCCCAGTTAGGGTTAGGGTTTCTCAAAACCCTAACACTATAAATAGTCTCCATCTCTCAAGATCAGATAGTAGCCACCACAGTATACAGTTAATATTCAACCTAGAATATTGAGAGAGAGAGGGGCGACTTTTTGGGCGATCAGAAGGAGGATTTTTCTGATCGAATCCTCCGGCTTTCTGATTCAACTTGGTGGATAATCCTCACCAGATTTCCAAGGAGCAAGGGAACAGATCAGAAGATCAGATCTGTAGGAACACAAGAAGGAGTTCTATTCCGCTTCAGATCTAGCTTCATCGTTAATTCTCCGATCTAGATCTGTAGATCAAACGATTGAAGAAAGGTATAATCCTTAATCCATCCTATACAATTAAGTTTGTAGGAGCATGCATAGGATTCACATGGTTTATTTAATTGTATTTATTTTGATACCCTAAGAACGGTCCTGCGAATTAAATAACAACTCACGTTGTTGATTGTAGACTCGAATCCTACAATTGGTATCAGAGCCAGGTTCAAGTTCTTAGGCTCTGTCCTTAATAAATTCAATTAAATGAATTTGTATGTTCATGGATGGATTTGAATTGTTGTGGATGATTTTCGTTCTCGTGGCCTTCTCGTTTTTTTTTGATCTGTTTTTACCACGAGAAAATCCGTGGTTAGATTTGATAGACAAAAATTGTAATAGATTGTAGATCTGTAATTTTTATTATTCAAATCTGTAAAATTGAGATCCGGATGAAGAACGAGAAATGAAGAACAGAGAATCAACACCACAGCCAGGTCAGCCCTAGCCATGGCAGCAGCCGCCGGCGGCGACGACCTCGACGGAGAGCGGCGGCGCTGGCAGGGAAAGCGGCGGCGCGCAGGAAACCCTAGGGTTTGGCCTGCGCGCGGCTGGGCTGCTTCCCACCGCGCGCGCGCGCTTCCTCTGACCACCAGGCGCCGTTTTTCAGGCGAGCTGCAGCAGGCGGACGGCAGGGCTCACGCGGCGGAACCCTAATCGCGGGGTGGCGGCGGTGCGCAGCAGCTGTGTGCTGCGTGTGGCTGGGCCGCGCCCTCGCCGGCTTCTCGCACCGGCCCTGCTCTGTCTCTTTCTCAGTCGCCTCTCACGGCGACGAAAGGAGGTGTCGTCGGACGGCAAGGTCGCGCGCAGGAGGCGCGCGGCGGTTCGTGGCAGCAGCAAGCAGCAACTCGTCACCTTTTCTCACTCCCGCGGCTGCAGCAGCTCCTGGCGGCCCTAGGCACGACCGGCGGCAGCTCACCTGGCCGGCGACGTCGTGCGAAGGTGGTGGTTGGCGTGGGTGGTGCGGCTGCGGCGGTCAGAGGCGGCGGCGGCGGCTGTAGGGGTGGCTGGCGGCTAGGGTTTCCAACAAACCCTAGGGTTTGAGCAGCTGGGCCTATTTTTGGGCTTCCCAGTCCGGAGGCGGCCCGGTTCAGTTGTGAACCCTAGTTCTGGCCCACTATGCAGCCCGGTTTGCAGTTTTTCAGTGGGAGCCCAAGTCTGAAGATCTGTATTAAAATTAAAGCCTTGTAATAGATAGGATTTAATTTGTAATCGCATCTGAGGGGCCACGAGAATTTTATTTGTTTATTTAATTATTTCTCGTATGATGTGATTTATTATGTGCGCACTAGTAAATAATAGGAAAGCATGCCTATTTGCTTTAATTATTTACTTCAATAAGCATGTTGCAATTATTTAAATTTTTGAGCATGTCTTATGTGATTTATTTTATGTTTTAAATTATGTCTATAAATTCCGGATTCATATTAATTTATGATGGAATTTTGGGTTGACGTAATTTATGGCAACATAAAATAATGTGTGCGCATGAAACCTTTAGAATTAAAATACTAAGCTGGATTTTGGTTCTTTTCTAACCAAGATCATTAGACCTCCACAAATACAACCTCTCATTGGAAGTAAGGTGTTTCGAAGCGTAAACGTCTACTTAGTAGCTTGCGTTAGAAATAACTTACCAGTTCTAATGCGATGAGGTTTCTAAATAAAACATTTAGTTTGAGATGTGAAGTGGGAGCCTCTGAGCAAACGTCTACTTAGTAGCTTGCATTGAGACAACTTCCACAAGTCTCTAAGATTAATCTAAATGAGATAACGAAGGATGTAAAGGGCATGCGGTATGGGTCGAGTACGTATGCCAAATCGCCTTTAACATCTGGAGTTAGGATTGTGGTTATTTTGGCTTAGATGTTGCCTGGAGTATAACTCATTTGTGATGTCCCTGCTCCGGATAGGTGAACATGGTCTTAGTATCTCCAATATTAATTTCTTTTGCTAGCGGATACCTGGCATGGAGAGAAATTAAAGGATCTTTATGGTCTGGTTGAGCTTTTGTCGTAAACGTCTACTTAGTAGCTTGCGACGAATTAGCTTGGGCAATTGGAGGAAACAAATTGTATTGTTTTCTAAAGGTTACTATGCAAATTTGTTTCAATTGTTCTGTTGTATGTTCTTAATTTGTTTTATTTATTCATTTTCAGATATGTCTATTATTATTCGTATTTTGGCACAAAATCCCTTGGAGGGTTCGAATTTCCTGGAATGGAAATGGCTCATGGAGCGATGCATGTTTGCTACGCAGACTATTTTTGTGTTACTTGTGCCTCGTCCGGCTGTACCTGTCATTGGGTCCTCAGATTACTCTAGGAACTCCTTTGAAAAGTGGATGGCGAGCAACGATAAGTTATTATCAATGCTCAGGTCATCCATGGTTGAGGAGCTCCAACTCAAGTATCAGTATTGTACTGATGCGGTTGAGATTTGGAGAGATCTGATTATGAGTTATGGTAGGCTTGGACAGACTGCCAGTGCCAAGTTCATAATGAGAATGGTGAACTGTAAGCTGGCACAAGGTGGTAATGTAAGGGAGCATGTGTTGCACATGGATAACCTCAGAAGATTTTATATCTTATTTGGTGGAAATATGAATGATCAGTTATTCACTGATATCATATATGACTCCCTTCCAGAATCTTTCTATGACTTCACTTCCATAGTCGAAGACAAGGTGTTTACTCTTGATCAGTTGGTCAGCTTCTTGGAGGCTGCTCAAGGGATCAATGATTCCTTGTCTGCTGTTGTGCTTGACTATCACTTTCCACTTCCTAGTGAGAAAGATGTGAGCATGAAGGAGTCGACTGGTGAGGTTGCTATAGAAAGATTTGGAGGCAAGGTTTACAAGAGGAAGGTCTGTTCTGCATGCAAAAGGAAAGGTCACTGTGAAGTAAATTGTCCGGTGTTTGTCACCAAGGGACAAGGTACGTCATCTTCTGCACTAGTCATTGAAACATGTTTAGCAACGGTTTCTATCCATTCGTGGATAGTGGATACTGGAGCTACTGATCATGTTTGTTACTCCATGCAGGGGTTCGAGCTGACTAGAGAGCTTGAAGACGGCGAGGTTACCATCTCCATGGGAAATGCTGCTAGAGTCTCTGCTACAGCAATTGGAGATGTTACTTTATGTTTTGGGAATAATGTTTTAACACTAAGAGATGTTTTGTTTGTGCCGTCTTTTCGGCGAAACTTGATTTTAGTTTCCAAACTTTTTAATGATGGATTTTCTGTTATTTTTGGTAGAGATGTTTCTATCATGAGAAATAACACTGTTATCTGTCATGAGTTACTGAAAGATTCTCTTTATGTTATTACATGTTCAAATAAACAAACAGTGAAAGAGGCATATAACTTGTCTAATCAACAGAAAAGAAAATTTTCTTCTAGTGAGGATATAACATATCTTTGGCACTTGAGACTGGGTCACATCAATCTTAAGAGAATCAAGAAACTCGTTGATAGTGGAATTATGGATCCAATCCTGGTAGTTCCACATAGAGTTTGTGAATCTTGTATAGAGGGAAAGATGACGACCAGGCCTTTTAAGGCAACAAAGTCTCGAGCAAATGATTTGTTGGACCTCATCCACTCTGATCTGTGTGGACCTATGTCAACACAAGCCCGTGGTGGGCATAGATACTTCGTCACCTTTACAGATGACTACTCCAGATATGGATGCGTTTATCTTCTTAACCAAAAGTCTGAATGCCTTGAGAAATTCATGGAGTTCAAGGCAGAGGCTGAGAAGAAGTTGAACAAATCCATAAAAACACTACGTTCAGATTGTGGTGGGGAGTATCTCAGTAATGAGTTTTTACAGTATCTGGCAGATCAAGGGATTAGTTCCCAGTGGACCGCACCTGGCACCCCTCAACAGAATGGTGTGGCGGAGAGAAGGAATAGAAGTCTGTTAGAAATGGTTAGATCTATGATGAGCTATGCCAGTTTACCTATTTCCTTTTGGGGATATGCTCTAGAAACAGCAGCGTACTTACTCAATTTAGTTCCTTCTAAATCAGTTCCTAAAACTCCAATTGAATTATGGTATGGACGAAAACCCTTTTTGTCCAGAGTCAAGGTGTGGGGTTGTCCAGCATACGTGCTGAATAAGGAAGCTGATAAGTTGGAAGGAAGGTCTAAATTGATGTTGTTTGTAGGCTATCCTAAGCAAACAAAAGGTGGTTTCTTTTATGATCGAGAAGATCAGAAAGTCGTTGTAAGTACCAACGCAAGATTTCTGGAAGATGAATTCATAAGAAACCACAAAACCAAGAGCGAAATTGTACTTCAAGAAATTGAAGAGAACAATTCAAATCCATCAGGAGAACCCCGTGGCAGTCTGAGCATACCTGGAATGGGTATGGAACCAGCTGCACGGCCGCCTGTGCAAGATGGTGAATCACAATTGAATGCACCTAACACAGACACATTAAAGGGGCCTCGTCGTAGTGGGAGGTTGCCTCGGCAGCCTGATCGGTATATGTTCGTGGGAGAGTCTTCTGACTTAATCCCTGAAAATGGACTGAATGATACCGACCCATGGACATACGATGAAGCTATGAGAGACAAGGATGCTGATCAGTGGCGTAAGGCCATGGATTCTGAAATAGAATCAATTACAGCTATGGATGTATACCAGAAATCCTTGCTGCCAGATGGTTTTCGAGCCTTAGGCAGCAAGTGGGTATACAAGAGAAAGAAGGTTTCAAGTGGTAACATAACGGCATTTAAGGCCAGACTGGTGGCAAAAGGTTATAGTCAAAAGGAAGGCATTGACTATGATGAAACCTTCTCACCAGTTGCTATGTTAAAATCCATTCGGACACTTCTGTCCATAGCAGCACATATGGATCTTGAGATCTGGCAAATGGATGTCAAAACCGCGTTCTTGAATGGGTACCTTGAGGAAGGTCGTGACATCTATATGCAACAACCAGAGGGATATGTGCAGACTGATCAAGAGCATCTTGTCTGGAAGCTCAAGAAGTCCTTATATGGACTTAAACAAGCTTCAAGGTCATGGAAAAAGCGTTTCGATGATGTGATCAAATCCTATGGATTTGCACAATGCGAAAATGAAAGTTGTGTGTACCGTTTATGTGTAAGTGGAAGTGTGGTTTTTCTTGCACTTTATGTAGATGACATTCTCCTATTCGGAAACGATGTGGAAGTGTTGTCAGGCATAAAAGGTTGGTTATCCGAGCAGTTTCAAATGAAAGATCTGGGAGATGCTGGTTACATCCTTGGGATCAAAGTCCTACGTAATCGTAGGAAAAGGATGTTGAGCTTATCTCAGGGTGCTTACATTGATACTGTGTTGGCTCGTTTTACATGCAAAATTCCAAGAAAGGCTTGCTGCCTTACTGTCATGGAATACATCTTTCAAGGTCGCAGTGTCCTGTGACAGAGAAAGAGAAGAATGAGATGGCTTTAGTACCATATGCTTCTGCAGTGGGAAGTCTCATGTATGCTATGCTTTGTACGAGGCCAGATATCTGCTATGCTGTAGGCGTGGCGGCAAGATATCAATCCAATCCTGGTCAGGTGCATTGGAATGCGGTTAAACACATTCTCAAGTATCTGAGAAGAACACAAGACTTATGTCTTGTATATCAGTGTGAGAACTTGTGTCCTGTTGGGTACACGGATTCGGATTTCCAGGCGGACCAAGATGAGAAGAGATCGACCTCTGGATATGTGTTTACCTTGGGAGGAGGAGTTGTATCTTGGAGGAGTGCGAAACAGAAATGTATCGCGGACTCCACCATGGAAGCTGAATATGTAGCAGCTTCAGAAGCTTCAAAGGAAGCTGTATGGTTCCGGAACTTCCTCCTAGAGCTGGATATTGTTCCGAGCTTGCCTAAAGCAATCACAATATATTGTGACAATGCTGGTGCAGTGGCAAACTCGAAGGAACCCAGGTCTCACAAGGCTTCAAAACACATAGAAAGAAAGTACCACATCATATGAGAAATCGTAGCAAGAGGCGATGTGCAAATACAAAAGATAGATACGAAAGAGAATCTAGCTGATCCATTTACAAAGGGCTTGCCTCAGAAGATCTACGAGGAACACGTTCGTGCTCTTGGACTGAAGATCTGAGGCTGGACATCTTATGTCCCATTTTGTAATAGCTATATTGAATAGACACACTTATTGCTCTGTAAAAGTAATGGTATTATGCTTTGAGTATAAGTGGGAGATTGTTGGGATTGTATACAGAAAGCATAAATGATTAAGTGTTTGTATACTGGCCTTCATTTATGTGTTACATCAACAATTCTCGCTATCTGATAAATGTGAACATACAACGAACTATAATATCCTTTTATCTCGTAGATAGGGATGACCATATGGTGTGTAGAAGATCACAGAGGATCATATGGTTCGTTTGACCTAGCGAGATATAAACAGTATCATAGCTGAGACGGTCCCTGGATAGGCTGTCGGTCTAAGCTGCGGCACATCGGTTTATAAGTGGGCTTATCCTAGCTACTTGATGTGTCGGTACATGTTTATGTATTGATGGGATCAACAGTGGGATGTGCCATTCTCATTGACATATGAATGAGCCAGATCCCTAACATACTTCCTATGATCTTAAACCTAACTGTAGGATAAGGGGCACACACAGATTGACCGCACTTTGATTTACCATGGTGGCGAGTCTTACATGTACTCTTATACCCGTATTTTGGGTGTTGGCAATTTGTGTGTGACCTGCTTAGTCTGGACGTTTAGGTAAGCATATCCGTTTCAGGATGGTGACATTCCCTGATGAGCTCACAAGGTTCTTTATGCTAAGTCCTGCAGGCTGAATGATTTGTTCAAGCATAAGAGAAAAGGGGTGAGTGGTACTAATCAGGAAATAAGATATTAATTAATTGTGGTTAATTGTCATAGACCAAATTAATTAATGAATGTCTAAAACCTTAAATATGTGGATCATGTTAGTTTAATGCAACCCGTTCCTAATAACGTGGTAATAAAGGGGCGAGTCAACATTGTTACCGTGGTGAAGGTTAAAACAATGTTTTATTAATTAATTATGTTCTGGGTTGAACAAGGAAGGATTAATTAATAAAGAGGGCCCACATTATTATTTGCATTTGATCCCTGGTCTGCCCCACACACTGCTCAAGCCCAGTTAGGGTTAGGGTTTCTCAAAACCCTAACACTATAAATAGTCTCCATCTTTCAAGATCAGATAGTAGCCACCACAGTATACAGTTAATATTCAACCTAGAATATTGAGAGAGAGATGGGCGACTTTTTGGGCGATCAGAAGGAGGATTTTTCTGATCGAATCCTCCGGCTTTCTGATTCAACTTGGTGGATAATCCTCACTAGATTTCCAAGGAGCAAGGGAACAGATCAGAAGATCAGATCTGTAGGAACACAAGAAGGAGTTATATTCCGCTTCAGATCTAGCTTCATCGTTAATTCTCCGATCTAGATCTGTAGATCAAACGATTGAAGAAAGGTATAATCCTTAATCCATCCTATACAATTAAGTTTGTAGGAGCATGCATAGGATTCGCATGGTTTATTTAATTGTATTTATTTTGATACCCTAAGAACGGTCCTGCGAATTAAATAACAACTCACGTTGTTGATTGTAGACTCGAATCCTACATGATTTGATTCTCTAATATTAGGCTAGGTAATTAGGATTTGTATCAAATCCCATAAATCGTGGGATTTAATTGATTTCCTACCAGGATTAGCTAGGGTCATCATGTATATAAGGCACCATCTTGTACATCAATTTTAACACACAAAAATATAGAATTACATTTTCTGGCATGGTATCAGAGCAGCTCCTTCTTGGGACTACTTCAGTTTTTGTTCTTTGACAATACACAACCTCAATTGTTGTTTTCTTTCAATCTATTTTCGCAACCTTAATTGCTGTTTTCTTCCAATCAACTCCTCTAATTGGTGGCCTTCATTGCTGCCTCTTATTCATTCATAAAACCCCCTAGCCATGTCTGAAATATCTAAAACTCATAACACCACCCAGTCTAAAATAGTTCAACCCCAACAACCAGTTGCACTGCAGAGTATTCAAGCAGCACCACCACAAGAGGCTACAAGTTTCAGCCAAGAAAAGATTGACAGATTGAAGCCTCTCATCAACAAATTGGAGAAACCCTCAGGTAGTTGTTCCTTGGTGTATTCTAGTAAGTTTCCTTTCTCTGTTGGATTACATGTCTCGAATAGTACCTTTGTCAATTCTTGGGTCTTGGATTCGGGAGCAACAGATCACATGACCAACTCACCCAACTCCTTTCTCTCTTACACTCCATGCCCTAGTGATAGGAAAATTGCCACAGCTAATGGTTCTCTTATAACTGTAGCTGGTGTAGGAGATAATAAAATAAATTCATCCTTCACCTTAAGAAATGTTCTCCATGTCCCAACCTTATCCACAAATCTTATCTCTGTCCAAAAACTTACCCAAGACATACCATGCAAGGTAGTATTTTACCATAATCATTGTGTTTTTCAGGACCAGGCTTCGGGGAGGATGATTGGACGTGCTAGAGAAAGGAACGACCTCTACCATCTTGAAGCATTAACTCAATTAAGCATTCACACTAGCAGGTTACATCACTCTCTCATATCCAAAACACCTCAAACCAACAAAGACAAAATTTGGCTTCACCATCATCGCATGGGTCATCCATCTTTTAGAAATATCCAAGTTTTGTTTCCTTTTCTCTTTAAGGGTCTTGATGTCAATCTATTTCATTGTGAAGTATGTCAGCTTGCTAAACATAAGCGTGTACCGTTTCCAATAAGCAATACAATAAGCCCTTCTCCATTTAACCTTATTCATAGTGATATTTGGGGTCCCTCTACCATTCCAAGTGTGTCTGGAGCAAGATGGTTTGTTTCTTTTATAGATGATTGCACTCGTGTTACATGGGTTTTTCTTCTTAAACATAAATCTGATGTTAGTACCGTCCTTCCTAATTTTCTCTCCATGATTAGAAATCAATTTGGGGTTACCATAAAGAGGTTTCGATCTGATAATGCGAGGGATTATTTCAATCACACACTTCACACCTATTTTGAAAAAGAAGGGATAGTGCATGAATCATCTTGTGTTAATACACCACAACAAAATGGGGTAGGAGAGAGAAAAATGGGTCATCTCCTTGAATCCACTCGAGCCCTATTGTTCCAAAAAAATGTGCCAAAGTCCTTTTGGGGGGAAGCCGTCCTTACTTCTACTCACCTCATAAATCGATTGCCTACCAAAGTCTTGGGATTCAAAAGTCCAATGGATAAACTTTCCACATTTTATCCCCACATACAAACCACAAATAACCTTACCCCTCGAATATTCGGGTGTGTGTCCTATGTTCACATTCATAATCATAATAGGGGAAAGTTAGATCCAAGGGCCTTGAAAACTATTTTTTTCTTTTTTTGCTATAGCTCCACTCAGAAAGGGTATAAGTGCTATCATTTGAAAGAAATAATTTGAGTGAATTGATTTTTCTATTCTATTGAAATGAAACTTATGGAAAAGTACAACATAAAAACAACCTAAAATCATGGATTGCATCACTGATTTGTTGGAGAAAAATATCACTAAATCAGCCTAATAATGAAAACCTCCTAAAAATAAACTTGGCAGCTAATTAGGTATCTACCTACCATAATTACAGGATTTTATAGCTCAACTTAAATAACCATAATTCTCTACACTCCCCCTCAAGCTGGTTTAAATATGTCTTCCATACCCAGCTTGCTTACTAACCAATCAAATTGTCTCTTGTGTAGTCCCTTTGTATGTAGATCAGCTACTTATTCCTTGGTAGACACATATTCGACACAAAGCACACTATTGTCAATCTTCTCTTTAATGAAGTGCTTATCAACTTTCACATGCTTTGTGCGATGATGAAGGACTGGATTATAAGCAATTGAAATTGCTGCTTTATTGTCACAGTGCATCTTCATTGGCATAGTGTTTGAAAACTTCAACTCTAGTAATAATCTCTTAATCCACAAAACCTCACAAATTCCTTGTGCTAAAGCCCTAACTTAGCCTCTGCGCTACTCCGTGCTACCACATTTTGCTTCTTGCTACGCCAAGTGACTAAATTGCCACCCACAAATGTGCAGTACCCTGAAGTAGACCTTCTATCACTTACACTTCCTGCCCAGTCTGCATCAGTGTAAGCTTCAACTTGCAAATGGACTCGACATTTAAACAGAAGACCTCTTCCAGGTGTTCCCTTCAGATACCTTAGAATCCGGTATACTGCTTCGAAGTGTTCAGGCCCAGGCGAGTGCATGAATTGGCTAACAACACTCACTAAAAAGCTATATCAGGTCGAGTGTGTGATAAATAAATCAGCTTCCCAACAAGTTTTTGATAGCACTCCTTCTCCTTTATAGATTTTATACCTGTTGGTTGCAGTTTGATATTGGGATCCATAGGTGTCTCAGTTGGCTTACATCCTAGCATACCTGTTTCAGTTAATAGATCAAGAACATATTTGCATTGATTGACAAATATACCTTTCTTGGATCTTGCAAACTCCTTTCCAAGAAAGTATTTCAACACTCCCTAGTCCTTGATTTCCAATTCTATTGCAAGCTTTCCTTTGAGTACTCCAAGTTCCTCATTGTCACTTCCTGTTAAGATGATATCATCAACATAAATAATTAACACAGCAACTTTATCTCCTTTTGAATGCTTGTAAAACATGGTGTGATCAGCTAAGCCTTGAATATAACCAAGTCGCTTCATAGCCTTGCCAAAACGTTCAAACCATGCCCTTGGAGATTGCTTAAGACCATACAAAGACTTCTTTAGTCTACACACCTTTCCAGATCCAATCTTTGTTTCAAATCCCGGTGGAAGACTCATGAACACTTCTTCATCTAGATCTCCATTTAAGAAGGCATTTTTTACATCGAGCTGATACAAGGGCCAATTGAGATTAGTTGCAAGTGACAATGTACTCGAATATAATTAATTTTTGCAACTGGAGCAAATGTTTCCAAGTAATCTATTCCATACGTCTGCGTAAAGCCTATTGCTACAAGCCTCGCATTATACCTCTCTATACTGCCATCTGCCTTTCTCTTTATTGTGAACACCCATTTACACCCTACTATCTTTTGATCATTATGTGCATCCACAATTTCCCTAGTATCATTCTTCCTTAAGGCATTCATTTCTTCAAACACTGCTAACGTCCAATCCTGGTCTTCCAGTGCTTCCTGAATGTTTCTAGGCTCAACATGTTTCAAAATATTAGTAGTAAATGCCTTGTGTGTTTCGGATAAATGATCATAGGTTATATATTTAGCAATAGGGTATTTTGGGTATTTGGTGCAGGTTCGAGTACCTTTTTGAAGGGCAATAGGAATATCAAGGTCATTATCATGTGAGACAGTAGGACTTTGGACTAGAAGGCTGAGGAATAACAGGTAAAGAAATAGTTTCCTGTGAGCTAGGAGAAAGAGAAGTACCTGGAATATCCACAGTTCCTTTGCTCAGGGCCTCCGATTAAGATTGTGCTGGAATGATTAATTCATCTCTGCTTCTTCCGAGGATATTTCTCCTTGAATAAACCACAGGTTCAAAAATATTTCGGTTCTTTTCCACCTGTAATATTTCTCTTTCTGACAAACTAATTTCGTGATCGACAATTGTGTTTTCAGATCCCCCAATTTTTTTATTTTGAAATTCAAGAGGTTGGTCGATAACCAAATTAGGAAGAGGTTCAAATATTTCCAAAAAATTTAATTCCCTAAGATTCTCCCCCTGAATTAAATTTTTGGTAAAACATGATTTTGTTTCCATAAAAGTGGCATCCATGGTGATAAAAGAACGCTTTGTGAGAGGGTTAAAAAATTTGTAACCCTTGCGAGTTGCTGCATAGCCCAAAAACACACATTTCTCAGCCCTAGGATCTAATTTTGATCGGGACCGCTTAGGTATGTGAACATACACGGTGCAGTCAAAAATTTTGAGTGGTAAATCTGAATTAATTCGAGATTCTGAGAAATTTCCATCAACAATCTTAACCTTTTTACTTTCAGAACAAGGAGAGTATAACTTCAACAGGCTCAAGGAGTTGGTCCTATGATCAGATGCTCCAGAATCAATGATCCATGGAGCAGAAAATCCAAAATCACAAGAAAAAAACATTTATTTTGTTACCTGTATAAGCCATGGAAACAGCAGGAGTACCGGACGATGGATTAGATTTTAACAATGCCAGAAGTTGCTCCAGCTGCTCTTTAGTTATGGTGCTGGGAATAGTAGTCTCGGCCTCATTTGCAGAGGAAAAAACACGGTTGGTTTTTTCCCATGTTTTGCTCTTGAAGTTGGTGGGTTTGCCATGACTCTTCCAGTAGGTTTCTCGGGTGTGACGTGGCTTGTTGCAATAGTCACACCACACATTTGGTCTCTCCTCTTTCTTACGTAGGTTGGCAACACCTCTACGCATGTTTAGGCTTGATGAAGCAAGAGCAGAACCTTCAATGGTAGCAGCAGGTCCTCTTTTTCCAAGCATAACATTCCTCCAGCTCTTCTCTCTCCTAACTTCAGAAAAGACTTCGCCTAGGGATGGTAGTGGCCTCCTGCCAATGATTCTTCCCCTCACCTCATCAAACTCAGCATTTAGGCCAGCCAAAAATTTGAAGATACGACTATCTTCAATTGTTTTCTTGTGGTGTTGTCCATCTTCAGCATTCTTCCACTCATAAGCATCAAAGAGATCAAGATCCTGCCAGAGTCTCTTTGCGCCAATCTCCTCTTCCATTGAGTTTACTAGCCATGTCATTATCATGGAATTTTCAGCATCTCATGTAGCATATGTTGGGTCACTTTCTAGAGGAGCTTTCGTGTCGCCTGTTAAATATCCCATCTTCCCTCGACCTCGAATATACATCCTCACTGACTGGGACCATCGCAAGAAGTTGTCACCATTCAACTTGACTGTGGTTATTTGGACAGGATGAGAATCAGAAGTTTTTGGCATGTAGACTCATAGTGGATTGTGAGGACTGAGGAACGATTGTGGATTCACTAGATTTTTCTGACATTGCTAAAATGCAGAAAGTTTTTTTTTTTTTTTATAATAAGCTGGCTCTGATACCAACTTGAAAGAAATAATTTGAGTGAATTGATTTTTCTATTCTATTGAAATGAAACTTATAGAAAAGTACAACATAAATACAACCTAAAATCAGGGATTGCATCACTGATTTGTTGGAGAAAAATATCACTAAATCAGCCTAATAACGAAAACCTCCTAAAAATAAACTTGGCAGCTAATTAGGTATCTACCTTACCATAATTACAAGATTTTACAGCTCAACTTAAATAACCATAATTCTCTACACTATCACCCTCCTTCAAAAAGGTTCTTTGTCTCCATTGATGTAACATTTCATGAACATGAGTCCTACTTTACTATTCCTTATCTGTAGGGGGAAAGTCCATTAATCAAAGATAAAGATAAGTGGGGTTTTAGTGAGTCTCTTCCTTCTATTGTTTTTAAACAAACTGCTCCGGTCATCATACCTGCAAGCTCTACATCCCATGAACCTATACCTGAAAGTTCAACATCACGTGAACCTATACCTGAAACTTCTGCATTCCTTGAACCGGAATCTGACCTAGGTGATATTCATGTAAATGTAAGATTTGGGAAGGTGTTTACAAGAAGGCAGATGGTTGATCCCACATCTGGACATGCTTAAGAATCCAATCCGGAACCTGATCATGAGGTAACATTTTCTAACCCTACTTTGTAAACTGAAACTTAGCCTAATGAGAATGAGTTGAATCTTCCCATTGCTATTAGGAAAGGAACTAGAGAATGCACCAAACGCCCACTTTATCCACTTGAAAATTATCTCTCATTTAAACATTTTTCACCCTCATCAGAGCCTTCCTCGTTAGCCTAAACACCATTGCAATCTCTACCACTCTATCTGAGGCATTAACCAATGGAAAATGGAAGCAAGCTATGGATGAGGAGATGAAGGCCTTAGAGAAGAACAAGACATGGGAGGTGGTACAACTGCCAAATGGAAAAACACATGTGGGCTGTAAATGGGTGTATACGGTTAAGAATAAAGTAGATGGGTCAATTAAGAGATACAAGGTCAGATTAGTTGCTAAATGGTATACACAAACCTATGGCATTGATTATCTGGAGACATTTGCACCGGTAGCAAAAATGAACACCGTGAGGATTTTGTTGTCCTTAGCAGCTAACTATAGCTGGGAGCTAGAGCAGTTCGACGTGAAAAATGCATTTCTGCATGGGGATTTGGAAGAAGAGTGTAGGGTTTTCCCGTGAACCGAATCACCAAAACCAAACTGAACCAGATCGGATCTATGGATATTGCTCATAATACAAATTCACAAAACCCTAGCATGCTCCTATGAATTTAATACAAGAATTGTGGATTAGGGTTTTACCTTTACTCCGTCGAGTCTGATCCGATCTTTTGCGTTTGAATTCCGAATCCAATTCAACCACGCAATATCAATTGTCTGCGGAAACAGAAATTAGAACCCTGATTTCAAGACAATTAAAATCGAAAATAAAGAGGGAAAGAGAAGAAAATCTGTTCTCCAGATTAGATCTTCAGATCTGTATCCCGGCGCTGTTCAGATCTACTACTGGTGAGGACTCCGTAGATCTGTGGCTTGAGCAGGACCAGAATTCGAGAATTCTCCTCCTTTTTTTCTTTCCAGTCGGCGCCCCCTCTCTCTCTGCCTCTAGGGTTTTACTGATTTGAATGTGTTCAAAGGTTGCTAGGGTTTCCAGAGAGAGTGGTCTATTTATAGACCCAGGGTTTTATCCCTAATGGGCTACTGGGCTCAATTCAGCACACTTATTTGGGCCAGACCTGGGACCTAATGCAAATAATAAAGTGGGCCTCCAATTAATTAATTCCCATGTCCACAACCCAGGACACAATTAATTAATTAATATTAATTCTTTTTCACCACAGAATTAATACTGACCTACCCCTTTATTACCACGTCGTGAGAACGGGCTGCATTTATTGAGAATCCCCATATTTAAGGTTACCGGACATTCATTAATTAATCGGAGCCTCTGACAAAGCTCTACCTACAATTAATTAATATCTTATAATTCCTGACTAGTACCACTCAAACCTTATCACTCGTGCCTGAACTTAATCAGCCTGCAGGACTTTGATACGATGAATGTTATTGAGCTCCTCAGGGAATGTCCCCATCCTATTACTCGGATATGGTTACCTAAGTTCAGTCTCAGGCGGTACTACACGAATTGCTGTTACCCAAGATGCGGATATACAAGCGCGCTGTGTTGGCTCTCCACCATGGCAAGTCAAAGCAACAGTCAACCCGTGCAAACCCCTGAACCTTCGTTAGGGTTTGGACTCAATCAATATAACGAGATCTTTTATTCGCTGATGTCAGACAGACGAATATATCTCACTGCGGTCCATCAATA